>JAWQEG010003717.1:20000-80238 GCA_033782935.1 Petrolisthes cinctipes | reverse complement strand
GACGAGGTAATGGTTCACAGGGTAACTGGTTCAGGAAGCAACTTGACTTTGCACCAACGTAAATAATACTCCCTGAAGTGATTAAAGTGCTAATTAACTCGGTTTCCATTATCTTGACTCAAAGGTAAGCACGACCAGTGTAACCCTACTGTATACTTTTCTTACACACCAGGTCACATACAGTACTTCACATCAGCCCCCCATCACAAACAACACACACTACCACAACCCACATCACACTATACACCCATTTACACAACATCATGCCCAAAAGTAAGTCTAAATATCAGCCAAACACCAACACACCATAAACTTCTTCTCTAACTTGAGTGGCCTTCTGCAGTGTGCCTCGAGGCCCCGCAGGTCGACAACGCTACTACAGACTGGGATGAGACCCTAGCGTGGGGTGAAGGCGACATTGTTAATGCCACCTGCAATGAAGACTACCATTTTATCGACAACTTGAATAAGTGGCAGAGTATGGAGTGCAGTGGAGGAGAGTGGAAGAACTTACCTGGGTGTCAGAAAGGTGAGACAAGTTGAATTTGGCCTTTTTTAATATATATTGAGGAAGGTGAGGACTAATATACTCTCACACCTCCATCCATTCTACCCCACAGCTGTTGTCGTACCAGATTGTCAACGAGAACCAACCATTTTCAACGCCCAGACGGACTGGACGAACAGCAAGTTGTGGAGGTACGGGAACCACTTGACTGCCACCTGCGATGACAGCTTCTACTTCAAGTCCACCCTTAACAACGGCACTGAGGTGTACCACAAAAAGAGGGACGTAGAGTGCTATATGACCGGTTGGGAAAATGTGGGCCAGTGTGAGGGAGGTAAGTATGTTAGTGGGAGGTGGCAGTAGGTGATAGATAGCTAGACAGACAGAAAGGTTTATGCATGAGGTTTCACGTATCGACATATGTATAGTATTATTAGTACTGCATAACTGTACTACAATATTCTAACCACTTGTACCCCACTTTTCTATTCCTTTTCTCTCCACAGTGTTAGGAATCAAGTGTAACAACGACGCCCCCACCGTGACCACCAGCAACACAGTGCTCAGTCACACCTGGACTGGCACCTTTACATATATGGTAGACGAGACCATCACCTACACCTGTATTGCCAGCCATCTCCATCTGTCGAACGGAAACAGTGTCTCAACTGTAAGGTGTGACTTCGAGGGATGGGAGGATACAACCGGTTGTGAGAAAGGTGAAGAGCGATGTGCATGGAGGGGTGAGAGAAGAGTATGTAAAGAAGTGAGGAGAGGACAGTACATGAGGTAAAATGAAGGGTGAGAGAATGGTACAGTATGTGAGGGGTGAGAGGCTGATATGTGAGCAGTGAAATGAAGATTGATGAGGACTGGGGAGTGGTGAAGGTAAGATGGATAACAGGGAGGAAAAATTGTTTCGAAAATAAATAAAATGTCACAGCTCTTTAGTCCTAGAGGAAAGAATGAGAAATGTCCTCACAGATCTATCATAAATCTTGAACACAATACTGTATGTTTCCTTTGTCTCGTTTAGTCCTCGAGGAATTTTGCAGAATCTTAATGGTTAAAAATATTTTCTCAATTATTTGTCAATCCTTCTCACCTCTGTTTTACTCTGTGAGATCTAACCCTGGCTTTCCTTCTGATACGGCCAATCTTTTTGGTTTTCTATTTTCCCACTAACTCCTCTTTTGGTATTATCATCAATAAACACTGAATTCCTCATTACATCCGAAGTGGTCCATAAATATCTCTCTCCTGACCCCAAGGAACATGGTCCAAACAGATCGTCTCATGTACTCAAAGAACGGTCTGCTTAATTTACACATAATTTAGGTCGTCTCTTGCATCATTCTCTTCTTTCAAAACACTTCCTTTCTATTGAAAACACGTTTTGAAGCCATCTTAATGAAACATTACCAATGTGATCCCCCTTTCCACCTATTACCTTGATTTCCACTACTAAGGAAGTCTTCTGATGTAAGCTGTTATATAAGATGTACAATATCCTCTTTCCTTATCACCAGAAAATATTTTGAACGCTTTATTCATGGCTGATCTTCCAAGTAAAACATAAGAGTGCTGAGAGGTGAGAGGAGGGTTGATGGAGTACAGTACAGTACTCTAATAATAATGAGGGAGAATTCAAATGAGGGCTGGTGAAGAAAGATAGTACAGTAAAAAGCATAAAGTTGGGAAGGAAGGTGAGGGCAGGAATATCTTTGAGATGAAGAGAAAGTAGAAAAACTCTAGATGATACATAAAGTTAACAGTATCTAATCCTCACTCCATTCCATCAGTGTGTGTGGACGAACCAACGGTGGAAGGAGGTGACACTAACTGGGACTCAGGGAAGGTATGGCCAGTGGGATCCATCGTCAACGTCACCTGCGAATCTGACTTACGCCTCCTGCCCGATGGAAACCAAACACAGCAGATCCAGTGTACTGACCAGGGCTGGGAGACTGGTGGTCCATGTCAGACAGGTGAGGGCTGGGAGATTTGATGGTGCATTAATCGTATAGTTTGGTAGCTGTTGTTGTTGTTGTTGATGATATTCTCCTGGGGCAGAATGGCCTCCTGCCCCACAGTACACTCTGGTTGCAGTGAAAAAACAAATTAATATAAAGGACCGGCTGGCCCATATATCCTGGGCTACCGAAGCAAATTTCAGGAAGATGGGACCAGAGCTTACTGGACCAGGTAATCTGGGGGCCTCCGACCGCCAGGGAGATTGGGGGGAAGGGCTTTGATCCCACAGCCAGTACTGTGGGCCCAAGTCCACGTTACCACAAGAGCTACAAGTGGGGCTGCACCTTCCATGAGACCAGTCCTGAAGGGATAATAAAGGGGGAAGGATAATCCACCCCCGTGTGCTGGCGGTCCACACAGCAATGAAAAAGAAAAAGAAAAAAAAATTATATATATATATATATATATATAAGAGCCTCCGGTTGCAGTTCACCTCACGTGGAGTTTTAATCCATGTGAGCAGATATTGTCAAATCCACTAGAAAGTGACCAGTTCCTTTAACAATCTTCATTCTAGCCATGTGGGGGATGGCTGGTATTCACAGAACATAAAGTCAACCCCTGGGCAAGAGTTTGGTAGTAAATCAGTGTTTTGATAGCCATACTGTACACAAAACGTTTATAAACCAAACTCGTACAGTCACAATCCAAATTATGTATCCAAGCCTGCTTTAACGCATTTGACAAAGACAGGAATAACCATGAATGAGTTGAGACAGGAATGATCAGGGGAAAAGTTTCAGTGATGTGTCAAAACAATGAATAATTTCAAGGGGCCTGGATGCTAATTTTGGCTCACGACTGTACTTTTAATGTTCTGTTAATATAAAGATAAATCTTGACCCTTGTCTCTGTACTGTATTCATCAGTAAATCTAAAATCAATCTCCCACCACCTGTCAACTCTTGTCACCTTCATTATCCACTGATCTTTTTCCACTTACAACATAATGTACCATCTTCTTCCACCTATACCCTACCCTGAAACCTCTGCCACATACTGTACACTCACTTTTTTTCTACTTTTGATATTTCTTCCACATCCTGTTAACTATGTCATCTTCTACTACCTGCTGCTTTCATCATCCTGCCACCTGGTCTATCCTCTGTCACTTCCCTTCACCTATAACATAACTTTCCGGCTACCACATTCCGTTCCCTTCCTCAACTTGTGCCCCTCCTTCAGTGTGTATGGGTGAACCAAACTTTGGGAATTTGAGCCTGGTGTGGCCGTCCAGTGGTGCATGGGGAGTAAACCAAAACCAGACTGCTCCATGTCCCTTGGGTTACCTTACCAATGACTACTCAGAGAACGCCACTTATACCTGCACGGCCTCTGGTTGGTCCAGTCTCACCACCTGTCAGAAAGGTAAGTATAATTGGGTTCATGAAAGATCAACAATAATATACAAAATACTGCATGCGTATCAGACACTAACTGCCGTACATCTTAATGTGTGCAACCTTGAATTTGAACACTAGATGCAGTGTTAACTGCCCCGAAATCATTATGTACTGAATCCATTACACAATGAACAATATCTCAAAATTGTATTTGCAACTTTGTTCCTGGAAAATATTACACAATACAATATGCTTCTCTCTGGCATAAAACACTCTCCTAAAGGAACACACATGTCCAAGCAGTACTCAAAACATTTTGTCAACATAAACAAGTGGAACTGCATTCTCATTATATGTATTTCGTAAAGTGACTTTCTAAGTCTTCAGAATTTTTTTACAGTACACTACTTTAAAATACTGTACCTTGTACTTAGTATTATGAAACACATATTTGGCATATCACATATGCTCTTCATTATTTTCAGTATTTCTCAGCGGTTTTTCTTGCCCAGTAAAGCACATCCATCTGTCTGCCTCCCCCAGCTTGTATCGAAATACCAGCCTTGGTGAACGCCGCTGGGGAAACATGGGATGAGAACACATGGATTGTGGGAGACACAGTAAACATCAGTTGCCCATACAGTCACCTCACACCACAAGGGTCAACCAACGTCACACACGGCTGTACTGATGATGGTTGGACAAATTCATCATACTGTATTAAAGGTGGGCAAATAGAGAGAAAAGGGAGAAAAAATAGAGAGATGATTCTTTAGAGGATAATTAATTTTTGTTGTGGGAGAACTGGAGGTCCTATTGATTCCTGCAAACTATGCTAGAAAACAGATATCCCATTCAGTTTACCCTCATATTATGTTGAGGTACTGGTACTTAAAAGATTCCCAACAAAGTTTGGGGGAATCAGCAGCCATTCATAATTATCACCCTGTAGAGATGACCCCTAACACCACCTTCTTGTAATGTACAGTGTGCCTGCCTCCAATGGGCTTACCTGAAAACATGACTTGGCCTGAAGGAGTACACGAGGTGGGAAGTGTAATGACCGTGTCCTGCCCCGAAACCTACCTCACCAGGGATGCCAACGACAACTCCACCTACTCCTGCACTGACTCTGGCTGGCACATTCCTCAACCCTGCATCAGAGGTGAGTGCTCATCTTACTGTACGTAGGTCAGTAAGGTCCTTAAAAACAGTCACTGTCCACTCACCACATGAAAACAGAAATCAAACATCCAGCAATATGTATGTAGGGAAATACTGTAGTATAGAAAAGATAATCCAGCCAATCTCTTAAATGACAGGACATGACAGATGAAAAACTGCAAGAAATGTTGGAACTCTTCTTTTATCGATTGTAGAGATCAGTCTTTTGAGTGTCCATATAATTTTTAAAATATGGATATATAGAATTGATAAATAGTAGGCGTAGGGAAGTAGCGTCCCCATCGCCCACCATTCTTACAATGGTGCAGTCAGCCTCTTGTCCCCTACGATACAGGGGGGGAATGAGGGTTGGGGATCCCTCTCTCTAATCATAAACACACCAAAGGCTCAAATAGCCTTGGAGCTGGACCCATTGCCTGTCAGGGGTGCTGCACTGGCAATAGAGCCTCCCCACCACTTGAAAAATGGAAATGGGGTATTGATGATGATAAATAGTCTCTTGTGTGTTCTAACAGATTTTAAATGGTAGAGAGGTTTGATTGAAATTAATGGGAGGATTAAAGTTAGGATAATTTTAGTCTTGCAAATTCATCTGTGGATGCTTATACATCAGTCATTTCCATTTTTGTTTGACTAATAAGGTTTGACTTGTTTTTCCTAATTAACATAACAATGTACTGGTGTACAGGTAGTGTGCTAAGAAAGAGAGGACTGAATTCGGAGCCTTTCCCACTCAGAAATTCTTCATAGAATATTCTTGGAAATACTCAAATGAAATGCAATACAGTATGTAATAATTTATTCGTGCCCCTGTTGATCCTGACTTCCACCTTTGACAGTGTGCCTAACTGAACCCGAAGTGAACAATTCCATCACTGCCTTCGACCGCAGAGAAATGTGGACTGATGGTGACAAGATGAAGGTGTGGTGTTTGCCCGAGCACCAAGTCAGGCCTGGAGTCACATACTACACCATCTCCTGTACAAACACTGGCTGGCAGGAGGACCATCCACAGTGTCTCATAGGTGAGTGCTCTCTCTCTCTGGATGGTATTATTAAACTTATTCTTCAACTAAAATGTGTTTTGCCACTAAATTTTCATTAGAAAATCATATGAACGGGCCGATGAAGAGAAATTATTGTCAAGGAATGTAATACCATCCTCTCACTCTTCTTTGTCATCATACATGGAATATACAGTATGTGACCAGCATTTTTGATGGACATAATTATATATCATACCAAGCAAAAGCACTGACCTATTGTTACATTTCGCTCTCAGGAACTTGACTTTCTTTCACAGTTACCTTTTTATAACCACTACAGTTAGAGCCATTAAACTAAGCTGAAATTGACTAACTCCCCATTTTCAAGCTCATCTGACTACAGTTTGGTTGCTGGAGTGTTGAAAGTGGAGTCTATGAGAGGGAGGGCTTTTGTGAGTAGGCCGTCCTTGGATTCTCATAACCCCCAAACTGCACACTCCACCAATTAAACAGCAACATGTAGATTAGCCATGGAGGTGGTGGGTTGGCTGATTTCTTTGTGACGTTTACAGACAAGCGACTGACACATTTTCTCCCCACAGTCTTCCATCTTCCTCCAGAGCCACACATCGCATCGCCATTTTTAACCTTTTTGTCTTATTAATTATCATCATATTTCTATTAACTTTTTTCTATCACTGTTTCTTGTTTCCTGTTGATGTATGAATGTTCTGTTGTCAGTGTGTGTTGTAATGTGCTTGTAATGTATGTCGTGTGATGTGTGTGAAATTAATTAGTGATTCTGTACTATTTGTAAAGAAACGGTCACATGGATTCAACTAATACAATATGTACAACCCGTGAATTGTTGGTGATTTATTAAATAACCTTTGACACCCATTTATATTTAAGTAGAAATTTCCTAATAAAATCCTACATAAAATTATTGATGAATCCGAAAATGAGGCAAAGGTAAAGGGCGGAGGAGTGAAAAAGCGCATCTCATTTCTGATTCTACTCTCTCTTTCCAACTACAGTATTTAAATTATTTTTACCCATTGCTTTGAAGCGGTAAAGGGTATACTGTACTTTTGATATTTTTGTAACGAATTTGTAACAATGGGGGTTCGAGTAATTGTTGTTATTGTTGAAATTCTTCAAGCATTCTGGCCGAGCAGCCCCGGCCTCCTGAGGAAGACCATGGCCTGTGCCGGGCTCTCCCACAGTGCCCTCAGTGAGTGTATGTTGTGTTGTTGGTGAGTGTGGTTGTGTACATTACAGTCTTCCATAATGTATTTAATAGAATGGAGTGCTGTGTTGCATCCCGGACAGGCATCCACAATGGCTCCATCCGGCTTCTTCTGATATGTCAGAAGAGCCAGGTGGTGGCCACTTCGCAGCCTGGCCAGGTGCACTCTGTCCTCACGGGGAAGGCAGGATTTAGATGAGTGGATGTCAGGAGGTCATGCATGCAGCGGAGTGTTCTTCTTGAGTGTTTGGATGGATTTGTGAGTGATTTGAATATGGATAGGTTTCTGGAGACTTGTTTTGGGTGGGCAGGGTGTAAGAGATTATAGTATTTGTGTATGGTATCGTGTATTGGGTGTTGTTTTGATGTTCCTTGGCATGTGGATGTTTTGCCATGTATTGTAGTGGATGTTGTGGGTTTGTGGAGGCTGCAGGAAGTGTTTGTGTGCCAATCATGTCAAGGTGATCCTTGATTTTGAGGACTTTGGTTTCATGGTGTAAGTGGTCTGTAGGTGTGGTAGCTGTGCAGCTTTTAGGGCTCTATTAAGTATGGTTTGAAGGGTGTTGAGGTGAGTCTCAGTGAGATTTGAGGCTCAGGCAGGGCTTGCATAATCCATCACTGATCGGATATATTGTTTGTACACTGTGGTCATGGTTTCTTTGTTGTGTCCAAATATTGTGTTAGCAAGTGATGAGGGCTTTCATTCTTTGTATGCATTTGTTTTTGATGGCTGTGATATGTTGTTTGAATGTCATGGATGTGTTGTATGTCATGCCAAGTATTTTCTGTGTGTGTATTGTTTATGGTGAGGTGTGGTGTGTAGCTGTGTTTTGCATTCCAGTTGGTGAGAAGGGTGACAGTTGACTTGGTGGGTGCTATTTTAAGTCTGTTTGTGGTGAACCAGGCATTAAGTGTGTTTCGATAGGGTTGAAGGATGTGAGTGAGTGGCTGTATCTGCATTTCAGTGTGTACTTGTGAGTGTTATGTCGTCCGCGTATGAAGCTACATGAATTTGTGGTGCCTAGGGTGTTGGTAGGTCGTGTATGTATAAATTGAAAAGGGTGGGCGATAGAACAGAACCTTGGGGGACACCGTTGGTGAAACTTTTAATGTTAGATGACTGACCAGCAAATGTAACATGGGCTACTCTTTCTCCCAAGAAGCTGGCCAGCCATCTTTTTGTATTGGTATGCATGTCTGTGTTGTATATTTTGTTTGTGAGGTTTTGGCGGGGGATGGCATCGGATGCTTTGCAAATGTCCAGTGTGACAAGGAGTGTTCAGTGAGGGGGTCTATCTTGAGTTGATGCCATCATATATTCTTTGTGTGAGAATACTATGCATGTTACAGGGATGATACCTAGTAATTTAGATGCATATATTATTCATAATGTAGAGTCAGATGTGCAGGAAAATAATATACTGTACAGTCGCAGCACATAGTCTTTGATCAGGGTGTAAGGGGAAGTTTGGTCAAGGATTATGTGCCACGACTGTACTCTGCATTGATAATGAAACCCAAAATCGGAACATCACATCACCCAAAGATAAAATTTACGAACAAAAATAAATCAGAAAGTAAAGACTATGCTACAATTATAGAACATCTATTGATAAAAATAAATGTTTGGACATATGAGTGGATTGTTTATTGAAATGCACATTGGAATGACTCTGAAGTATAGTTGCGGACACATGAAACACACACACCAGAAACAGGGACCCTCATTAAGCATAGGGTAGCGCGAGACGTTGTGTGCAAACGTGAGTCCTATTTTATGCACGATAAGGGGTCCCATTTTAAAGTGTGTCTGTTTCATGTGTCCGCATCTGTACACACGAGCAAAAAACTACAGTTCGCAAGTATACAGTAGCTATGACATTCCCACCAACCAATCAGCGATGCCCATACAGACCCGTCTTTAATCCGATCATATAAGGTAAGTGAATAGTGTATACATGTAGTATGAAAGAACATCCATTTTCTGACATATGCATATCATGGAATAGAAGGAAAAAAATTACTCTAGTAAAAAGAATACTGTAATGCAAGAGAAGATAGAAGGTGGAAAAGACCAATGGATGTAAGCGGTAAAGATGTATAATTATTAGAGAAACCAAATTGGGAAGAAAGTCAATTGAAAAAACAAAAACAACACACAGTGTTAAAGAAATAAAGGAAAAAAATAAAAAAGGGGATACAGAGGACTGGAAGGCTAGGTCAATGAAAAATCGAGCTTGGAAATATACAAAACATTGAATACAGAAAGAATATATGATAATAATATTGTGTCACCAATATTATATAAGGGTAGGACACATAAATTTAAAACTTAATATGTAGGCGAGTGGTGAGTGAAACACAGGTGGAGAATATAATACTTTATTCCTGACTGGTTTCCCCTTCTGCTTCTTTGGAGGAATATATATGGCTCTCAGGCCAACTTATTTAGAATATAAGGGAATCCCAGACTTCCTATAGCTCGTCCTGGGGAGCCTCATCCCTGGTCGCATGTACCATTCCCTGATTGGTCTAAGGCCCCTTTCACATGACACGACCACGGCCACGCACAGAATCGCATAGCCTGGCGACCAGAAATCTAGTCACGTGTGAAGGCCTCCATCTAAGCCGATACAAACATATGGTCGTGTCGTGTGAATGGGACCTAAGGACTGTATGCAAGAAAATATGTGGTGTTGACGATGATGTTGTACTGGTATGATGTCACTGTTGTTTGTCTATGAAGTCATCGTACCGGTACCAAGCCATCGTCAACACCATGAATGTTCTTGCATACGCCCCTAAATGTGCATGACTTCCTTGGGTGCCACATTCAGCCTGTTGATTGGCTCCCCTCATGGCTTCTCGCTGCTATCTGTGCCGTCAGGTTGGCCCATGATGTCTCCCGTCCTCTTATTAAAGTTCTTTTTGTTATTGGTTATGTAGAGAGACTCGTAGGCTTTCCTCATATGCTGTGTATTAGGATATATGCATTTTATATTATGGTGTCCATTTTCCAGGAAGAAAAAAATGTGAATGTGAATTTACAGCAATCATATATTGAAAATTAAGATACCAATTTGGTTTTTATCTAGTATATTGCCGTTTTGTAGCAGTGTTGCCAGATCAGGCTAGGTCCCAGTATTTTGCCACGGTCAGGTCCCAGTAGTTTGCCCAGGTTAGGTCCTGGTAGTCTGCAATGGCCTAGGTTAGGTTAGGTAAGTTCAGGCTAATTTTAAAATACATTTGAAAATGCCCTATCTTGGAAATAGGGCATTTCTGGAGAAAATGCCATAGAAGAAAAGTGTCTTAGAATGGTACAAATTAGGCGTCTTTTTGTCGACCAAGCGCAGGATTGGGATACAAAGACTGTCTTGGGGCAGACAAATACTGATTTGGTTACATAATAAGTGTTTTTGTCGTCAAGCGCGAGATTGGGGAGCTAAAAGAAAGTTAATACAGTATCTGTGGTACTTAAAATGTTAAACACACATGCTTAATAAACTAAATTTGCAATGTAGTACAATAATTACCTCTCCCTATATAAAGGTAGCAAGGTTATTGAATTTATAAGACAATATACCCTTGACGTCATTCATTATAGTTCTCATCAATTTTGACTCCTATATGCTTCATAAGTATCACCATGGTGAGTATAAATTTTGATCGGTGAGCATAAGAAAAAGTAGTATAAAGCTACAATTCTGACATGCAATAACATCACTTTCGTATGCCTTCAGGAATGAAAGTTTAATGTACTCTAAACTGCAATTAGTTTCATAAAAGCTGATTTTGTGCTGAACTGGCTCTATTTTACAGCTTGTTGCACTTAAAATTCATGTATAATATAATGTAATTTGCATTATTTACATTTCCCAAGAACAGGCAAGCTGTCCCAATCACTGCTCTGGACCTGTCTTGTTTGGATTCGAGGACGGTCTTAGTTTCAGCGGCTGTACGCTTGGCTCGTCTTCATATCCTTTTGGCCAACATAAATAGTACTGCGCACCAAATCTTGGTTTCCAAGCAATCTTCGTATCCGATGACGTCAAAAAGACGCCATTAGTGGGTAAAGAGTATAAGAACATCGTAATAGAAAACGGCAATGTACTAGACAATTACCTAATATTTTAGGACAGCTAATATATGATGAAGAAATATAACGGGGGAAAAAAATTACCTATTTCAAATTTGGAAGAAAAGAGAAAGGAAAGCACGATAATTAACATAAAATAAAGGAAATTAATTTAAAGAAAAAATAATAGAAACACAGGAGCAAAACACCAGTAGTTACAAAACAGGCAAAAACTATTGTGGTATAGAAACTAGTAATGGGCCCGGATTCACTAACGCACTAAGGGAGCCTTAAAGCATTAAGACTACTGCCCCGGTTCACATTAGCCCATTTGTACAGATCCTACTTCCATCAATGACGTCACGAACGGCCGTGTATTAGGGCTGGACAGACTCGGTTCTAGAACAGGTTCCAACAGTTCCACCAAGGCAGTCCTGGGACCGGTTCCAATTTTGGTAACCGGTTCCTCTTTAGTGATTACCAATGCGTATAATTAAAAACAATGTAAGCTGCAAGGATTCAGAAACGTAAAATAGTAATAATATAAAAATTGGCTATGTGCGCTACGGTACGACACGTTTTACACAATAGTTGTTTGAGTTTGGTTGGCGGTTGATGCTATGTACTGTACATATTGAACATTCTTTAATTTTTTATATGATTTGCTAGTTATACATGACATAGTAGCCTACTGTACCATCTGTTATAAATACTGCTTGTAGACTATTCGCATTCTCTGACAGTGAAGTTAAAGATAAAATATACAGAATAAAGTACCATCTAACTTTCAATTATTTTATATAATTATCAAAATTATTATCCGATTATGTGTGTCTTAACTTGTATGATTAATATTAATAACATGTTATTCTTTATAAATATTAAGAATAATATCAGATATGTAATAAATTAATGAACAAAATTTATAAATAAATATAATGTGGGTAAAACCAGAGCCAAGCCCTACTCAGTATTCACTAAGGATTTGGTAATCATTATGGCCTGGGGCCCGGATACTCAAACGTGTCTTAACTTAGGGCAGCAATGTCGCCCTATCTGACTTAGGGAATCCTAAGATAGGAACAGGTTAGGACATCCTATCTCATGCCCTAATTTGGTATACTAAAAAATAATTTAGGGCGTCCTATCTTGTTCCTAAGTAGCTAGGGAGTCCTAAATCTTCCCGAGTGCCCTATGTCGTTCAGCCAAACAGGGTGGTGTCTTTCAAGTGACTCGCACTGACTCCAGCCAATCAAAAGCAAGCTCGATCAGCTGACAAAAGTAAACACGAAACAAAATACAACGTAATGCGTATGAGTGTTATAATCAATCATTTCCTGTAGCACCCACGGGGATGCATAGGGCCTCAATGAACTCGTGCCACCACACCTTATCCTGAGCTAACTCCTCCAAATCTCCCCAACATTCATCTCCCGCTTCCCGCCTCATTGTTCTCACCCACGTCTCCCTAGGCCTTCCTCTTCTTCTTGTACCATGTACTACCCACCCTAGTGTATCTCGTACTATCCCATGTCTTCTATACACATGACCTAACCACTTCCAACGTGACATCCTAACATATTCATCAACTGGCTGCACCCCTGTTATTTCTCTAATTCTGCTATTCGATATCCTATCCCACCACTTAATTCCTAATATTCTTCTAAGTACCTTATTTTCAAACACCAAGAATTTACGGTCCATATTCGCTGTACTGTACCATGATTCGTGACCGTAGGTTAGTATACTCCTAACCATTACTTTATAAATTTTGATTTTTGTATGCACAGAAAATTTTTTATTCTTCCAAACAGTTTTAATCATTCCCATTGCCTGATTTGCCTTTCTTAACCTTTCTTCGTATTCTTAACCTATTTCTTCGTTAAACAGGTACCCAAATATTTAAACGTTTCAACCTGCTTTACCACCACACCTCCAATCATACAGTCCTGTGCATTTTCCATGTTCATATTAATAATTTCAGTTTTTCCACAATTAATAACCAAACCCACCCTTAAGCCCTCTCTCACTAAACAATCCAACACCCTCTGCATCTCCTCCGGCCCATCACACATCAAAACTATATCATCTGCATAATCCAGGTCCAAGAGCTTCCCATTCTCTCCCCAAAGTATACCTGCACCAGTTTCTGTACCAACCCTTTTCATTACGTAATCTATGACCAATACGAACAACAAAGGTGACAAGATGCCACTCTGAATCACACCTGACTTGACTTCAAACGGATCACTCATACAACCATCAACCATCACTTTACAAAATGTGCCATCATGCATGTTCGTAACGACCTTCACAAACTCCTCCGGTATTCCATAAAGCCTCATAATCTTCCCCATAGTCCCTCTCGAAACACTATCAAATGCTTTTTCGAAGTCAACAAAGCAAAAGCTCAACGGAACTCTCATTTCATTTACTTGTTGCATTAAATGCCTAATAATAAAAATTTGATCATTACAACCACGTCCCTTTCTAAAGCCGGCCTGCTCGTTCCTAAGTATATCATCAACCACTGGCTCCAGCCTATTTAACAACACTCTACTAAACACTTTCAAGGCTATCGGTGACAAAGTGATTCCCCTCCAATTACCACATTCACTCAGGTCTCCTTTCTTGGGAATTTTAACAATCACACCATACTTCCAATCTGATGGTATTATTCCTGTTACCCATATCCTATTGAATAACTTGGTCAAGATCATTGTTAATCTATCCTCCTCCACTTTAAACATTTCTGGAAATAAACCATCCTCCCCTGGTGCCTTATTATTCTTTAACTGTTTCATTGCCTTCTCCACTTCCCCCATCCTTATCTCTCCTGTTTCTATATTTAAATCTTCCTCAGCAGGTGGTATATCTTCTTCTGGCGGTATTGGCCTATTAAGAACTATCTCAAAGTGCTCTTTCCATCTGTTTTTAATATCTCCATCTTTAGTCAGTAAATACCATCCCTATCTCTAACAGGTATTTCCTTGCGTTTCTTTGCATTGCCACTCAGTTTTCTAATTGATTCATATGCTATTCTTTGACTCTGTCCATCATTTCTATTTATTAAAATTTCAGTTTCTGTAACCTTTCCATCTACATATCTTTTTTTATCTCTCCTTGCCAACCTTTTGACTTCTGAATGCAAACTCCAATACTCAGCTCTTGCTATCTCAATCTCATTATCATCATCACAATGCATCCCACTCCTCAATTTCGCTTCACGTCTCTTTTTTATCATATCCCACGTTTCATCTGACATCCATGTCTTTCTCCTACATCTACGTCTTCTTCCGATCGTACGATCAGCGGTTTCATGCAAAATTTTGTTCACATCCCCCCACACCTCATCCACACTTCTCTCCCCCTCTTCCAACGCATCCAGCACCAAGAACCTATTTCTGCATTCTAATCGAAACTCTTCCCTTTCCTCTCCTTCCCTTCTAAGTGCATCAATATCATACCCACGGGTACCACATCTTTCCTTCTTCTGACTTTTAAGTTTAAACTTTACTTTTGCAATGATGAGTTGATGATCGCTACCAATATCCGCTCCTCGTTTGACATGAACATCTAGCAAATAACTTCTATGCCTTCTACTGACAGCAATATGATCAATTTGATTTTTGTAATTACCGCACGGTGACACCCACGTTGTCTTGTGTATGTTGCAATGCTGAAAAAGTGTACCGCCGATGACTAAATCATTAGCCAAACAGAAGCTCCCAAACCTCACTCCATTTTCAGTCATCCTTCTACCAACACCCATTTTACCCATACACTGCTCAAATCCCTCGTTTGAACAGCCCAACACTGCATTAAAGTCGCCAATGCAGACCAAAATATCATGTCTAGGAACCCTTCCTACCACTTCCTGCAATCTTTCATAAAATGCATCTTTCCTTTCATCCGGTGCATTATTAATAGGCGCATAACACACAAACATACTTATGTTGCCATGATTGGACTTAAACCGTGCATACAGCAGTCGCTCGTCTATAGCTTCCCACTCATATAAAGCCTTATTTGCCTTACAACTCAGTAGTAATCCTACACCCTGATAATGCCTTCCATCCTGTCGTCCAGATACCAACATACGTAAACCATCCCCCAAATCCAGCTTATCAGTTCCGCTTAATCTAGTCTCTGTTAGAGCACAAATATCAAGTCCATAATTTTTGAAAACCGCCACTAACTCATCAATTTTACTGTCCTGATTGAGTGTTCTTACATTCCAATTACCAATTGTTAACATATTTTTTGCATTAATTAGAGAATTATGTTGTATATGAGTGTGTCGAAACTATGGAGAGTAAGACGTAGTATCTACTACGAAATAAGTGCCACCGCCATCACGACAGACAACAGTAGGACATTATTAAAAGTCATTACCAATGTTAGAAATGACTATTTTATCATGTCTACTTATGTCACATCACATATGATTCACTGCTAAATGCAATAATTATTGAGGATTATGTAATGTAAGATTGGAGATTACCAATAGCAGGTAAATAGTGTACGGTAGGTTAGATTTGTTTAAATATGCATATTTTTAGTCTCATTGGTGTTTTTAGTAACATTTATCTCTTTGAGTAATGGTATTGTGGTGCACACACACACACATACTCACACACTCACAAAGGAGTGGCAGGTAGTCACACACCTCAGGTCAGGTCACAGGTAGAAAGGGTACGGATAATCTACTCACCTCAGGTCAGATCAGGTGTACACACAGACACACAGGAAACTGCACTCACAAAGAACATTCGGGATCTACCTAGGTAAGCCACGCCTCCCAACTCATACCATTGGCTAGGCCTAGATGTAATTACTTTGATTACTAGCTCCGCCCACTGTTCGACGATATAAATTTGGACAGACAACAGAGAGAGAGATAGACCATCTCCAGAAGCAGACTAAGAGAGGACCCAAGAAGACAAGCCAACCTGCTCACACTCACCAACTCGTACTCCTCCTCTATGAGTAATACCTTGTTCCAGTTACTGTGTACTTGTATGTGCTTCACCCCTCACCAATAAACACATGTTGATTTTGTGGAGTTTGGTATACCCTGCTGCATACCAAGATAAAGAATACTACAGTATCCCTAATGAAAATCTGGCAAAACGAAACTAAAATGTAAAAATTATAACTAACACATACAACACAGCAACAACATTACTGTAAAAATATTAGTTGGTATCAGTAAATGAACAATTTACTACAAGTTATCATTAACCATATTCCTCAATGGTGACTACAACACAAATAACCAACCCCAATCTTACCAATAAACTAGTGTTAAAATGAATCCCCTGAATCAAACCAAACACAAAGGTTGGGCCAAATGACAGATAATGTAAAAAATTATGTGTGTTTCTGAAGAAAAGTTCAACTTACTCCCAGATGTTGCACCAGTTCTAATTAGGTTTGTCAAGTGGAGTTAGATTAGGTTAGGTCAGGTCAGGGTTCTTTCCTCATTATAATTAGGTAAGAACTTAATAGAACCAGAAATATGAAGTAAAATTACTATTTTTTTTTTGGGGGGGGAAGGAGAAAGAAATAACAAATCAAGACTGAGCTAGGCCAGAAATAACTTGTAGTTTCAAATAAGGAGACTGAGAGGAAGCAAGAAGGAGAGGAGGGACAGTTAAAGGATTAAAAGGGTTAGATATAAGTGGCCGTTGGTTAGGTCTGACGGGGTGCTAGAACCCCTTAAGTACTGTCCATATCACTGCAGACAATACTTCTCCTTCAGGGTCCAAATTGAAGAGCAATTGCTTACACCAATGACTGGGAGAATCATTTATAATGCTGTGAATCTTTGAACTGTTCTGACTATTTCTCATGCAACACATAAATCTCCTAATTAACTGTGCTTACACTCCATACTCAATATTACTCGAGTATGTGTGAGAATGGCACTAAATTTTATTGTGCGACGAGCGATATATTATGTCATGGTCCTATTTCTCGGATAAGTTTATTATTTCATTGAAGAAAGCTAGGTATTATATTGAAAGAATTGCCATTTTGTAGCAGTGTTGCCAGATGCGACTAGGTCACAGTATTTTGCCCCGGTCATTTCCTGTACTTTACCACGGTTATTTCCCGGTAGTTTGCCCAGATTAGGTCCCTGTAGTCTACTGTGGTCTAGGTTAGGTTAGGTCAGGTAAGGTACGTAAGGTCAGGCTAATTTCAAAATATGCCTTATTTGAATATGCCTTATCTTGAAAATGGGGCGGAAAATTTGCGGAGGAAATGCCATAGAAGAAAATAGTCTTAGAATGGTCTAAATAAGTGGGAAATGAAGGTAGAAATACCGAACGCGATGACGGCAATTATTTCAGTATTTATCGAAATCTATACTATCTTCGTTGGTGATCATCACTGACATTCAAGTTCAAGTTTTAAGGTCCCGCAGAGGGCCGCTCATGGGCGGCATAATATGCAGGGGTTGTGCGGGGGATTTAGGGATCCAGGGCAGGATTAGGAAGAGGGTTAGGATAAGGGTGGATTGGGTCAGGGACTGTGGGTTGAGGACTAGGATTGGGGAGGTAATGATTGGTGATCCTATTTCTAAACGTGTCAAGAGTGGGGCTATTAACTACGTGAGATGGGAGATGATTCCACTCTTGGATGCTGCGGGGAAAGAATGAGTGCCTAAATATATCAGTGCTTGTCTGGTATGTATGGTATTTTAAGTTGTGGCTGCCTCTAGTGGATCGTATACTTGTAGGGTGTAGATATGTGTCTTTGTCTATGTCAACTAACTTGTTTGTGATTTTGTATATCATCTGTTGTCTGTGTATCTGTCTTCGTGTTACTAATGGGTCTAGTTTTGTGTCTTGTTTAAGAAAAGTGACTGATGTAGTGTGTCTGTAATCACGTCTGGCCCATCTTGCAGTCTTGTTTTGTATGGACTCTAATTTATTGATATTATTGTAAGTGTGTGGGTCCCAGACGGTGTCGCAATAATCTAAATGTGGCCGAACGAAAGTGTTGTATGCAATAATTTTGGTGTCTGTGTTACACCTACTGAGGTTCCTGCGCAAGAACCCCAGGACCCTACTAGCTTTAGCCCTGATGCTACCTATGTGTGTGTTCCACCTCATGTCCGCTGAGATGTGGACGCCCAAGTATTTGTGGGAAGTGACTGTGTTGAGGTTGGTGTTGTGTAATTGGTATGTATATGGAATGACATTATGGGCACGGGTAAAACGGATGTGATGGCATTTGTCTGGTCTAAATGTCATCTGCCACTTGACTTGCCAGTCTTCAAGTGCAGTTAGGTCGTCCTGTAGTCGAAGGCAGTCATTCCTATCTTTAATTGGTCTGTAAACTAAGCTATCGTCTGCAAAGAGTCTAGTGGTAGAGGAAAGTGAAAGTGGGAGGTCATTAATGTATGAAAGGAAGAGAAGGGGACCCAGGACAGTGCCCTGGGGTACCCCAGAGGTCACAGGAACAGATGGAGACTGACTACCGTCAAGAACTACACGTTGCTTTCTGGTAGTCAAGAACGTTCTAATCCAGTGAAGAAGTTGTCCCTGTATGCCATAGAATTCTAATTTGTGTAGTAGTCTTTGGTGAGGGACTTTGTCGAAGGCTTTGGCAAAGTCTAATATTATGGCGTCAACCTGTCTGATTTTTGTGTCATTGAGGGACTGCAAGATGTCATGAGTAGTTACCAGTAGCTGCGTCTCACACGAGCGTTTAGGCCGAAAACCGTGTTGATTGTCAGTCAGTATATTTTGCCTATCAAAGTGGTCCATTATGTGTCTATGAATAATGTGTTCTAAAATTTTGCAGGGGACTGAGGTAAGTGAAATAGGTCTATAATTAATGGGAAGGGTTCTGTCTCCGGATTTAAAGATTGGGGTCACATTTGCCAAAAGCCAGTCTTGGGGGAGTTCACCGGTCTGTAAAGTCTGTGAGAATATAACCTGCAGGACAGGGGCAAGAACGTTAGCGTTAGTCCTCAATATCCTGCAGGGTATATTGTCTGGTCCAGTCGCTTTGTGTATGTCTACCTCAGATAAGAGTTTCTCAATTCCTTGGGTGTTTATATGAATGGGAGGGATAGGTGGGTGTGATGGTGTTGGCATGTCTGGTAAGTGTTCATGTTCATGGGTAAAAACGGACTGGGATTGTGTGTTAAGGGCGTTGGCTTTGTCTTGTGGGTGTGTAACCAAGGAATTGTTGTGTAGTAATGTTGTAATACCGGTCGAGTCTTGTTTGCGTGCTTTAAAAAAGCCGAAGAATTTTTTTGTGATTTTGTGTGTTGTTTGCGAGGAAAGTGGATGTGTATTTAGTTTCTGCTTGTTTAGTTTCTTTCTGTAGTGTTTACTGTTTTTTTTGTATTCTAACCAGTGTTCTGTATCGTTGTATCGTTTTGCTCTGTTGTATGCCTTTACCTTGTTTCTGTGTAGTCTTTTTAATTGTCTATTGTACCATGGTAATGACCGGTTATGTGTGATGGTTTTCATGGGTATGTGCTTGTCCATTGTGTCACGTATAAAGTCACGGAGTCTGGTCCAGTTTGTTTCCACAGAGCTGGCCATTGGGTCTGAATCAAGGAACGAGTCACGAAATTCAACTAAGTCTTGGGTAATGCCATCATGTCAGCTCTGTTGTACATGTAAATTGTCCTGGGTAATTGTTTTTGTGTTGTTGGCTTGATGTTTGCGTCAATGAGTACCATCTCATGGTCACTAAGACCAGGTAGTACTCGTGTCCGTGTAATTAAGGAAATGTTGTTTGTGAAAAATAAGTCTAATATGTTGGATGTGACCCCGTGTCTTATGTTAGGATTATGTCTTTCTACACTGACTTGTGTGCGTGTTGGTTCGAGTACTGTTTGGGTAAGTGAGTGGGTGTTAATGATGTCAATGAAATTTTCATGTAAGAGTTTCCTATCAGTCTGTAATAGTAAGTCGCCTTCATGGGTGGAATTGTCCAGTGTCGCCTGTGCTGTCCAGTTTATGTCGGGAAGGTTAAAGTCACCAGCCAACCATATATTTTTGGAGGGGTCAATTTTAGATAAACAATCGTCAAGGGTCTGCAGGTATTCTAAGTTTGAATTTGGGGGACGATAAAATGATCCTATAATGAGTGTCCTGCAGCCCTGTATCTGTATTTTAGTCCATATAATTTCAGAGTCCGCGTTCAGTTCGGTGGCTCGGGTCACAACTAGTCCTGGCTTTGTCGCAATTAGGACTCCGCCATGGTTATCGTCTATTCTGTCCTTCCTGTGTAGGGTCATATTATAGGGACTGTCCGTCGGGAAGATTTCACTGTCCTGGATGTCAGGTGTGAGCCAGGTCTCTGTCCCTATAATAATGTCGGGGTCATAGGTCTGGAGGGTTTGGTGAAAGGCGGCTCTTTTGTTTATGATGCTGCGGAAGTTGATGATTAGGGTACGAAGGGAAGACAGTTTTTTATGGGTGATGGAGTCGAGTGTGGTGTTGGTGGTAGAATGGGGTGTGAGGATGGATGATCTATTGGGGATGGTGATTGGTGTTATGGATAATGAGTGTGCACTATGGAGAGTCTGGTTGGGTGTAGAATGGTTTGGGAGTGGAAGAGTGGATGATGCGGTGTTGAGGGAAGTCATGCCTTGCTGTCGGTTTTGTGTAGGGGAGGAATTGTCTTTGTTGCGTCTACCTAAACGTCGGGTGATCCTATCTAATGGTGGAGGTGTGTTGTGAGTTGTGAGTGGTGGTGTCTAATAAACTAAATCTATTTGTGTGGTGTATTGGGGAGTGAAAAAGGGAGGAGGTAAAATTGGGCGCACCACAGTCCCAGCAGATCCACGAAAGGCTCCGACCCTCCAATCCGTCGAACGCCGATGTGAAGCCCCCAACACAGCTGACATGATACCAGCCTGCATGCTGGAAACCTCACAGCAGCGATCGCACTGGATGGCCTACTGGCCCCATTTGACCGCCCGTCGGCATAATTGACAGGGGTACTTTGGGGCGAGGGGGCCAGGGTTGATCAGAGCCCCTGTGTCACCACACAACATAAGGAGCAACAGGGCACCCCGGAGATTGCCGAGGCAAGCCACCTTTAACCCTTGAGGGCCCTTAGGGGTGCCCAGGTTCCCAAACAGGTGTGTGTATATGGAGGTGTGGGTGGAGATGTCTGGTGTTAGTGAGTCTGGTGTGTTGGTATGTGTGCAGCCAGTGTTTTTATTGTCAGTGTTATAGAGTATTAAAACTAGTGAGCAGTATGTGTAGAATATTGTTAGTGTACATGTGTATGTTGTTTTGTGTGGGGTGTGTCTGTACATGTTTATAAAACACTAATATAAATATACAACACAAACTTACCCCTGTATCGAGACAGTCTGCACGGCTGCAGGAAGGAATAAAACTTAAAAAAAAACCCTAACTTACGTGAGGGGTCAGTTATATAAAAAAAGGGAATTGATAATAAAACCTATGAGTTTAACTAAAAAGGATATACAAATGTTAAAAAGATGATAAAATACACCAAAAAAAAGAACTGTATTATTAAAAATAGTGAAAATTGAGGGGTGGGGGACGGTGTTATGTTAAGGGAGGGTCTATGTAAATTTAAAAGACACTAAAAACGGTAATAAAACGAAGAAAAAGATGACGTGAAATGACAGCCAGAACAAACAATCTCGATACTTCTCTTGATGAAATGTGATGATATGAAGGATTCGTTAATTGAAAAAGAAAGGAGAGGATAGATGAGAAGGAAGACGGAGCTCGGGGAGGACACATCCGAGTCCTGGGACCGCACAACAACAACCTCTTTATCTCCCACGTCGCGGCAACACTCGCCCCACTCCATGACCTGTTGAGGGGCCTGAAAACGGCCTCCCAGAAGAAACTCACGTGGAACCCTGCTGCAGAGTCCGCCTTCAGCGAGGTGAAAAAAAGGCTAGCTGACTCCTTCCTAGCGTACCCCACGCCCTACGAGCCTACATCCATATATACTGACTCATCCAACGACGCCATAGGAGCAGTGCTGGAGCAGGAGGTTGACGGGGTGCAAAAGCCTATCGCGTTCTTTAGCAAACGCCTCGAGCCACCACAGAGAAAATACAGCACTTTTGACAGGGAATTGGTGGCCATGCATGATGCCGTTAAACTCTTCCGACATTTCCTGAAAGGCAGGACTTTCAACATACGTACCAATCACAAACCACTTACGACAGCCATGACACAACTGGGTGCCAGCTGGTCACCACAAATATCTCGACATCCATCTCCGAATTTACTACAGATATACGGCACGTACGGGCGGAAGACAACACGGTGGCTGACGCACTTTCCTGGGCACCACTGCCACACCCACTCATCGCTACAATACAACGCATTCCTCCTCTAGACTATGCAGCACTCACCCACGCCCAACAGGATGACACTCACCTCCAGGAACTACTGACGGGCAATACTGGCCTAGCCTTGAATGCACAACGGCACCCGACTCTACAACACGTGTCTAGTGTAACACTTCTTGCGGCACGCCACGCCCCTACATACCTGAGCAATTCAGAGAAAACATATTCAATCACTATCACTCCATAAACCACCCGGGGAATTGCAGGTACACTTCACCTCATTATTCGACGTGCAGTATGGCCAGGAAAGAGAAGGCAAGTGAAGGATTGGGTGACAGCCTGCATCTCCTGTCAGCGTGCGAAGGTAGGACAGCATACACAACCACCAATACACGAGTTCACCGTTCCCTCCAACAGATTCCGCACAGTATATGTCGACATCATGGGCCCTCTCATGTCCTCCCGAGGTTACCGATATCTCCTGATGTGCGTAGACAGGAAGACGCGATGGTGTACAGCTGTCCCTATGCATGACATCACGGCTGATGGCAAAGCCCGCCATTTTCTCAATAATTGGGTGTCGAACTTTGGTCCCCCTACAATTATCGTCACGGACCAAGGGACACATTTCGAGTCCAGGGCGTGGCAGGACATGCTCACATTATTAGGGACACGTCAGCAATGGACCATCGCATACCACCCGACATGCAACGGCATGGTCGAGCGATTTCATCGCCGCCTGAAGGATGCTTTCCGAGAACTACAGCCTGATCAATGGACTGACGCCCTCATGCTCATCCTCCTGACAATATGTACTACGCTGAAGGACCTTAAACACTCACCAGCGGAGCTCGTGTTCGGCGAGGATATACTGCATTCTTGCCAGCACTCAAACTAGTGCCGCACCCACGCCTACATGCCAGCATACCAGGCCTACCTACACACCACTCAGCCTGCACACCTCACCCTCGCTGCTACTCAGGATGGACTCACACCGCACACCGCTCCAGCAGCTGTACACCTGCCCTCACCCCGTTCTTGCCAGGACAGACGCAACTGTCACTCTGAGCATACACGACAAACAAGCATAATTTGACACCGATATGTAGATGATGTTTTGTGGTTTGGGCCAAATTCTCTCCCAATGAATGATTATCTGATTACTTTGAATTTATTGGTTCCATCCATTAAATAAAGGGGTTCTGCAGTGTTGGTAAATCTGGAACAACTGATTCCTCCCAACCATTCCATGAAACAGGCCACCATTATTTGTGTTAATCTGGTCCTGTTTCTTGACATACTTTGAAGGAACCAATGTGCTCTTATGTACCAAAAGTATAGTAGTTCCTTAAGTTCTCTCATGAAATTGAAGTGGATAATAGTGCATTTGTCGCGGCTTCTAGCCGCTTAAATTGTATTTATTGGTTGTGAAACCAGCACAGCTGTTTGCTATAGAATAGGCCCCTTCACAAGCCCAGGCCCCGTGTAGGCATAATCTGGGTTGGAAGGGTCAATTCCGTGACGTTCATCAGAAGTAAATAAAATTCAAATCTGGCGCTGTACTGATAGTGGAGCCACCTGGTGGTGGTGAGGTGAGGTATTAAGCCCCTCCTCCGCTGAATACCGCTCGCCCACTCCAATGAGAAAGAAGTGAGTGCCTGGCGCATCGGGAGGTGGGTGGGACAGTAGAAGCTGTGCTGGTTTCACAACCAATAAATACAATTTAAGCGGCTAGAAGCCGCGACAAATGCACTATTATTGGTATAGTGAAACCAGCACAGCTGGATTGCTATGCATGCGATGCGGTAGGTGGGAGGTGAGGTGGAGGCAATCACGTGCTAGTTAAGAGTGGTTGAGAGCGGAGGGCAGGAAAGGTAACCGAGCCCGGTGAGGCAGCAGCTAACGCCCCTCCCGACACTGGCTAGGTGAAACGCCGTGGTGGGGGAGAAGTAGCTTATACCATATAACCGTAGACCATTCTGTTATAGACCAGAATTGTTACACATAAAGTCTTTATAGGTAGACTCGAGGGTTCGGGCCTAGGAGAGGAGGGGGGAGGTGCCCATGGATACTCCCCCCCCCCTTTTCCTCCCCCCCCATTCCCCCCCCCCCCCTTATTCAAGTCTTCTGAGTTAGGGCTATGGCCCTCGCTCAGGTAATGTGATCCCGAGGGGATGAAGGAGGACACTAGGATCCAGATATCCTGTGTAATAATATCTCCTGTCACTCATCGTAGTTAAATAATTGTTTGGAAAATGAATACACAAGAATTCCGTAACAATGTAATTTATTATAGACTCTCTTTCACCATATGTACACGTGAAGAATGGGGATGAGTATGAAGCTGTACAAGATGTGGATGAGGTATGGGATGATGTGACGGGACTTAAATCACCCGACCTTTTCTCTTCGGGCGGCCCCTCCCCCCCATGTGTCTCCCGCGGGGACCCTGGGGAATAGGAGGTGGAGTACCCATAGCCACACAGGGGGTAGGGGAGAGCGAGTGGAACAGGTACCTCGTCCTGAAGGAGGAAGTGGACGCCCAGCCCCCTAAATCCCTGACCCTCTCCACCGAGTGAGTCCTGAGGAAGGCGAGGGAGGCGGCCACGCCCCTAACGCTGTGAGCCCTCGGGGCGTGTCCGGGATCCCCGTTCTCTATCACTCGGCAGAGAAGGCGAGCGATTGACCTAGGGAAGAGAGGGTTACCGGACCTAGAGTTGTAGAAGAGGTGGTCCGGAGAAGCCCCTCTCGTCGCCTCCACGTATGCAACAAAGGCGTGGACTGGGCAGAGGGGGTGGAAATTTCCATCCCTCAGGAACGAGGGTACTGCGAGAGGGCCAATTCTGTCGTCAGCCTGCTCGTTCTTAGCTAGAAAAGCAGGGGAGGGGGAAATGGTTAAGGAAGTAAGGTTAGGGGTTACTGAAGAAAAGGCTGTGTGACGGGTCAGGGCTGCCAACTGAGAAGCCCTGTAACCTGTAGCTAAGGCGAGCAGGAAGAGAGCTTTCTGGAGGAGGTGACAAACCTCCAGAGGGACCCCCTCGAAGGTCAGGTAGGAAAGGACACGATGAAGGGACCAGGAGGGAGTCTGGGCCCGGTGAGGTGCGGTCCCCGCCCGAATCCCCATCCTCAGGAGAGAGAGAGGCCTCTCCGAAACCTTAATGTTAAAACCCAGGAGGAGGGGATCAGACAGGGCTGCGTGATGCGCAAGCACCGTCGCCGGGGCCCTGTTGGTGGAATCGGCGAGCCACGTGAGGAATTCCAGGACTGTGTCCTCCGAGATGACCCTGGAGGGGTGTCTACGCAAGAAGTCCTGGAATCTTTTCCAGCACGATTCGTATTGTCGCACCGAAGACTGACGATGAGCCCTCAACATCTTGTCCACTGTCTCCTTAGTGAACCTTTTGCTGAGGACTCCCCGTAGAAACTCCAAGCGTGTAGTTTCAGTGACGCTTGGAGTGGTGCAGACAGGGTGCTGGAGAGGCACGCCGATCCCAACTGAAGGGGATGCGGGCACCACGGGACAACTCTCCGAACCACGGCTGTGCTGGCCAGAGGGGGGCTATGAGGAGAACCCTCCCCCTGAAAGTGCGCAGCTTGAGGATCGCCTTCAGGAGGACTGAAGTGGCTGGGGGTGGGAAGAGGTAGAGATGACCCCACCTGTTCCAGTCCTCCGTGAAGGCGTCCGGGCCTCCCGCCTCTGTTCTGGATGAGAAAGTCAGGAACAGAGGGAGTAGGGCCGTGGATGGGGAGGCGAATAGGTCCACCTCCGGTGTCCCGTAGCGAAGGCAGAGAGACTCGAACACAAGGGGACGCAGTTGCCACTCGACTGACGTCCCCCTGAACCTGGATAGGGCGTCCGCCCAATCGTTCTCCCGCCCTGGCACGTAGCGGGCCGAGAGGTGAATGTCCCTCTTGGCCGCTATTGCGAAAATCTGTTCTGACAGGGACAGGAGAATTTCCGACCGTACGGTGCCCTGTTTCTGTAGGCACTGCACGGCCGCAACGTTGTCCATATCGAAGCGGACGCCTATCCTGGCAAACTGAGGGTGTCTGTTGAGCCATTCCTTCGCTACCATCAACTCCCGGGCGTTGATGTGCAGTAGCCTTTCCCCTTCCTTCCATCCCCCGCACCGTTGATGTCCCAGGCAAGACTGGTATCCCCAGCCTACGTCCGATGCGTCTGTCGCCACCGTAATCCCCGGGGGAGGGAACACCCAGGGGACCCGCTGACGCAGGGCACCAGGACGTAGCCAGGGGCGAAGGAGGCGGTGGAGAGAGGGGGACACTTGCCTGGGAAGGTCCCTGTGTGCGGGGGACAGGTGGAGGTTTACCTCCCGCGTCAGCCTCCTGTGTTTCAATCGTCCCAGGGGCATTGCAGGGGCCGCGAAATTTAGGGACCCGAGCAATGATTCCCACTGGCGGCGAGAGAAAGTACGGGAAAAATGCGCCTGGCGGACGTGGCGGAGGGTCCGGCGGGCGTTGTCTGGAGCGAGAGAGAGGGTGGCTGAAAGAGAGTCCCACTCTATTCCTAGCCAACACAGCTTGCGAGTGGGGGTGAGAGAGGACTTGGGGATGTTCAACAGAAACCCCATTTCCTCTAGCACTCCCCTCGCTACCCGGACGTTGTTTGCTACCTGCTCCTTGGAAGGGGCGTGAAGCAACCAATCGTCCAGGTACATGAGGGTGGGGACACCCGCCTCTGCCAGACGGGATGCCACCACCCTCACGAGTTTTGTGAAGACTCGCGGAGCTAGAGATGTAGAGGTAGTATGGGACAGTGGCGTGGTAAAAACGAAGTTTTTGTCTTTATTAAAAAAAGAAGAGGACCAAAAGCTCATCATCCTTATCTATACAGTACATCTATAAAAATACAGGAGTAGTTCAAAATCATGTCCAGTTTCGTTCGAGATGCCTAGACACATTGCGTTTGAAGGAACATAAGTCATAGTATGGTGGAAAGATGGATGAAGGTAGAGTGTTCCAGAGTTGACCAGTTGTGTATATGAAAGACTGATAGTACCGGTTAACTCTTGCATTAGGGAGTTGGACAGAAAAGGGGTGAGAGCGAGAGCCTTGGCCATTTTTGCATGCTCTCCTAAGGGGAGGAAGTATACATTGAGAGAGTTCAGAAGAGCAATGTCCAGTGTAATAGCGATAGAAGAGAGAAAGTGATGCAACATTGCAGCGAAGAGAGATTGTAGTGAATCAGTAATAGGGGGAGAGTTGATGAAACAAAAGGCCTTTGATTCCACTTTGTCCAGGAGTGTTGTGAAGGTTGTGCCACCCAACACATGAGAGCCATACTCCATACAGTGGCGGATGAGACCCCTGTACAGAGGTCTTAAGGTAAAGTAATGAGCCTTTTTTTCTGGCTTCAAATTAAGGGAATACTACAGTGTTGGTAAATTTGAAGGAACTTACATTAAAGAATTTGATGAGGATAACTGACTGCTCCAAAATCTAATTCTTGACATCAATAATGTTATTGTGCTTAATAATTAAATTAACCTCTTTTTGAAACATAACTCATATCCATTTAATAAGGCATTGTCAATGTGCACACCTTTTTACTTCTTCTTCAGCTTGTTCCCATTTCTATACGGGATCGCTGTTCCTCACTAGTCTTTTCCATTCCGCTCTGTCTCTCGTGTGGTCATCTCTTAAACATTTCTCCTGCATATCTTCCTTCAGCTTGTCTTTCCATCTAAATTTCGGTCTTCCTCTTTCTCTGCGCCCTTCCACCTCCATGTTCATTACTCTTCTCCCTATATACTCTTGATCTCTTCGCATTACATGGCCATACCAGTTCAATGTGCACACCTGAATAACTATTTATATAATCAAATGAAATCAGACGGAGTCAGACACGTAGAGACCTACATTTCTAAACGACAACAAACTGAACCCGTGAGTAGAAGATCCATGAAAACAACTCACTGTTGCCAAACAAGGTGAGCAACTTATTACGACAAGGTGGTGGAAGGGGTGGCCTCGAGTCATCTGCTCTCAATTGTACCAAATGCCTTCGATTCCTTTTCTTTTAAGGGAGTAATACACATTTGCAGGCACGTACTCTTTCTCTTTTTCAACGGTCCCTCTTACACACTACCCGCCTCACATTCAACGACGACCACCACTCCTACCTACACTTCGCGCAGTGCCCACGTGAATACACTACGCATCTCTGCCTACTCCACCACACCATACTATACACACATACCAACCGCCCCTCCACCAGCCTCACACACCAACTTCACTCACAACCAACAACCACACTCACATGCCAACACATACGCATACATACCACTCACCTCCAAACACCTTGCTACATCATACCACACGTACACATGACTCCCACCCCCATCAACCACAACCATCTACTTCGCCCAGCACCAACTCCCAACCACACACCACCATACCCATTCCCCCATCACCTACTCACCTTCCACCTACTACCCCTCATAATCACTCACCTCAACCCACATGCGCACCATCTCCTATCCATTCCCAACCTCATATCCCACCACCTCCTCCCACTACCTCTTCAGATTCCTCACCACTGCCCTCACATCAACCGCCACCGTCTCCTGACTTTCCTCTGTTACCCATACCCCTCAATGCCCCTATCAACACCCCAGACCTACCTGACACCACCCCTCCCCCACCCCACCTCACGCTGCGCCACACCCCACTCCCCTACCCTTACTTGACTCTCACCTGTCTACCCCTACTCCTAGGCCTGATGACCCGTTACCCGACCATAACTCAATAACCGTAATCCCTTCTAGTCTTCCACAGGAATTGCCACCCATCATCCACACCATCCCAACCACGTCTCCTCGTCCTGCCATCCCTCCTCGATGGTGCACTCCCTCACCTCGCCCTGCTACACCACCTTCACCATGTCAGGAGCGGCGGCACGACGAACCGATGATGGTCCCTGATGGCTTCACCTCCCGCTCGGGGCGCACGATACGGCGCCCAAGTAAATATGTGGCTGCCCTGTACAACACAGACATACATACACACACACACAGTCCCTACTACTAATAACACTCACTTGCAGCTAGCCCCCCACCCCACACTCCACACATTACCCGTATACATCTGTACAACATTTATTCCCTATATTTTATGTGTTATCACCTGTAGATATATATATATAGTTTTTTTGTTGTTGCTATGTTAATTGTTACTTTGTATGTATTGAGCCTTCCCCTCTCCCCTAATAAATTCACTCTGTTGGGGGGAGGGGGGGTAATGTAGTGGCACCATACGCACCACTCTATATTTCTCTATATATATTCCATGTGCTGGTATGCCGCTCCCTGTTCCTTTGTACTCTCCCCGTCCCAGACAAGCCACAGTCTGGCGGTTTCGATAATCCCGTCTCCTGGCTCAGCATAACGTACTCTTGGGAACCCAGCCGCCAGCCTCCCACTTCCTCCAGGTATGAACCAAAGTGGGTGCAGCAGGTCAGGTGATGGCGTGATCACGTGAGTGATGCTACATACGAGAACCTGAAGCAAGGAGATAAAGAGTGGAGCGGCGCTTGTATAGTAGACTATCCAGTGAGCTACCGAGGTGGAAGGATCAGCCCTATTCCTGCCGTCGTCTCACACCTGCATTCCACGTGTTTCCACTCCGACCACATGCTGTACCCCTGTTCTACACTACAACACAAGTGACCCTGCAACTACCGACTCTCCACGATGCTACAGCGGCAGACTGGCCTTCCCCATATCATATGTACTGAACTCTTGTATGTTACCAATAAACTGTATGGTGTATTCTAGAGTCTGTTGCATAAGGTAGATGCATAAGGAGCTTCCTTACTGTCTCAGACTTAACACAAGAAATAAAAGAAAACTATATCTGGCATTAATAAGGTCGATAATAGTATATCCACCCATACGACAAATAACCATGAAAAAAACAACTTTAAACTATCTTCAAATAATTCAAAATAAACTGTTAAAATTCATTTTCAATATAAAATATCCCCAAATAATAACCAATGAAGAACTAAACAACCGTGCAAATCTTCCAAAATTAAAACATTTACTGCTAGAAAGATCAAATGACATATGCGGAAAAATATCAACACTTGAAATGAGCAATAATTTGAATGAATTAACAACTGAAACAATGGAAAGACAACAAAATAATTGGTTCCCAATAAGCTACTTATAGAATAGCCATAGAATAAACCAGATTAAAAACCTAACCACTAGTCTTCCTTTAAACTTCTCTTAACCTACAAGTAAAGGAGAATTATGAACTGCACTGAGTTAAGAATTTATAGACACTATTAAGGGAGGTTACTTATAAGACTACCCCCCAAATGGGAACTGCCTTGACGTGGTGGGGGGGCTTGCGTGTCTCTGAGACCTAGCGAGCTAGGATAGAGGGGGTTCCGGCCCCTGCTCTGCCCCGATTTCGGGAGAGAGGGCTTCCCATGCTAATAAGGTCGCCAATGAGAGACCAGACGAAATGGTTCCCATGCATTTGGCTGCCAGTACGGACCAACAGTGCTGCCCTCCAGAGGGACCGCCCTCTAGGGGCCGTCCTATGTTGGATGGTTGGTTTCTGGGCCGGGAGATGTTAGGGAAGGGGGTCTCAGCACCGTCGTGGGCAAACTTTCGAGCCATTGGGGCTGCTTTTTAAAACGAGTGGCTCAGTGGGGGAAAAGGTATCCCGCCCACGGCGACCAGCGCTCGGTCCCCTCTTCTGCCCGGTAGGTAGTAGCTCTTGGCTCCTGGGGCCAACAACATTAAATAAAAAAATGATAAATGGATAAATAAAAGTCCCAATCTCTTCTTCGAGCGGTGGTCGACTAGGCCCGCGAGACATCACTCTCTGGTCGTAGTAGTATGCAGAAAGCTGCAAATAAGACTAGACCTAGCAGGTCGGGCGTGTGATTCGACGAACCCTGTTAGCGATTTTGACACGTTAATGTTAACGAATGTACTTGCATCCTTTTCCTATGGCGCTATCCACTCCATTTTTAAGTGTTTTGGAGTAGTTCTTCATATCCGAATCACATATGACAGTGATTGTAGGTCTAATCGGTGCTATATTACTTTCAATACAAATGCTGCTGCCAAAGCAGCATTTGAGGCAAAAGATTCTCTGACTGTGGGGGATACTCATTGTAAAGTTCAGATGATGCGGTCCACCAATGTAGTTGACAGTGACAATGACTACTGCCCTAACATATTTGATGACTCTGTAGAGCATGTCCCAAAGGAACGTTGGGTTCCTACACCCTTTTGGTTTGTGGCTTACTACTGGGAGAGATGTGGTAACCTTATCCATGCTTCCCGGTATCTGGAGAAAGAAATTGGATTATTACCAATGAGCCACATAAAGAAATATGGTATGGGCGTTTTAATCAGAGCCAAAGATCTTACACAGGCCATGATGCTCCTCAATCTCCCCTGTCCTTCTGATAGCATGTTTGAATCTATTAAACCACATCGAACATTTAATTATAGCAAGGGGCGTATATATTGTGGCAAAAATACAAAAAAAAAGAATAACACAAGGATACTGCTTACCTCTCACAGCTGCAGTTACTATGTGTGTGTGATCACCGGCCGCCAGCGACTCACTCAATTATACCCAGTTTGAAAACTCGCACACCAATCTCCAATCCCAGCCCAAAACACCCACAACATCCGATCACAGTGCAACAAAACCCCGCTGCCAACGCCAAATAACAAATACAAACCCCAACAACCCACCAATAATAATATAAACCCCGAAAGAGAAAGCAACAGAGGTGGTCACCCTACAACCTCTCTATCCACAGTCTCTGATCACACTCGCCCCTCTCACCTGTCTGTCCTCCCACAAGCAGTGATGCCAACCAGTGTTGCCAACCAATCTCACTTCCCCCATATTTACATTATGTACAATTCACTCCAAAACTACACCTATCAAACCACATATATAATGAGGACCTGTATAAATTCTCTGAAGAGGACATTCTCGCTATGTGCCCAGACAGTGTCCAACGAGTAACGAAGATGAAAGGCAGTAAAAATATGATCATCCTCACTTTCTATGGCTCGCATATCCCAGATCGCATTAACATTAACCCCACCTCTTTTGAGGTGAAGCCTTTTGTTGAGCATCCCATGCAGTGTTTCTGTTGTCATGAGTTTGGTCATGGGAGGAGGAACTGCAACAACCGTTCCCGGTGTGGTAATTGTTCTGCTCTTGACTCACATCTTACTTCTGAGTGTCGGTCAGAGAGTTACTGCTTTTACTGCAGAGATGCTCACCCCTTGCGTTCTCGCCAATGTAACATGTGCCTCCTTGAGCAGGATATCCTCCACTTGGCTAATATCCAATTCATTAGTATTGGTAGTGCCAGACGGCAACTCAACTTCAGGCGACAGAAGGATGGTGGTGTGAAGACATACGACTCCTTGCAACACCCTCTCAACCCTCTCAAGAAGCAGCTGATTTTTACTCTAGTGAGAGCGTTTCTAAGGTTACACTACATAATAGCTTCTCTGTCTTGCAAACTATATCAGACACTCATTCTGGTGATCCTTCAACTCATGACAATTCTCAGACTTTAGGTAAAGGTGTCCATGAGGTAGAGATTCACGCTGCCACAAGCTCTCCAAAAAGGAAACTTAAGTCACCTAAACTGCCACAGAGACGCCTTCGTGGTTCCTCTCAATTTCACCAGAAGCGTTCTCGTGGCTCTGATGAATCTCTTGATTCAACAGAAGTTCCTCCTCGCAAGCTTCCTTTGGGATGATCAGAGGGGCGTGAAGTTAATGTGGATACCACGGATGTTGTGACTTCAAAAGATGCAGTTTCTCTTCCGCTTGAGCAGCGGAGTGATTCTGCCAACTGTATTATGGATGTTGATGTCTCTGCCCGTGTCAGTGATACCACTGTTGTACAGGACAATACCAATGTAATTGTTTCAAAGAATATCCCAGCTCATATACCTTCATCTTCTTCTAACACATCAGATGCTTCAGGGACTCGTCTATGGGTCCCAATTACTGCCCCAAGTACTACTCCTCAGGTTCGCTCTTTTTCTAGTGGCCCAGGATTAGACAAATCAGTACTAAAGTAACACAGTTCAAGGTCCTTCAGTGGAATTCACGTGGCTTGCATGCTTCTTGGGAGAAACTGCGCGTTCTTCTCTCTAGCTTCTCTCCTGCATGTGTTTCTCTCCAAGAGACAATGCTTGGGGACTACATTCCTGCCAGTCCTCCAGCATACTCTGCATTTTATTCCAATTCATTTGACTCTGCCATCCTAGTTCGCCAAGATATTCCATGCACGGGCCTGGAGCTTGACACTCCACTCCAGGCTGTTGCAGTTAAGGTTTTTATGGATCGCCCGTACACTGTGTGCAGTCTATACCTTCCTCCCAGTGTTACAGTTGGGAGGGGTGATCTCAACCGTCTTGTACGGGACCTTCCTTCTCCCTTTATATTATTGGGTCATTTTAATGGTCGTCATCCTCTGTGGGGTGACAGTTCGGTCAACCCCAGGGGTGTTTTATTGGCTTCTTTTATTGAGGATGAGGGATTAGGGATTTTAAATACGGGAGATGTCACACATTTTAATAGCCCTACTGGGACCTTTACCGCCATTGCTCACCCAGTGCTCTGTTGGATTTTACTTGGAGAGTGTTGCCTGATTTATATGGCAGTGACTATTTCACTATACTTTTAGAAGGTAACAGGTACGAACCACAGTCTCGTCTTCCTCGGTGAAAATTAGAGAAGGCTGACTGGCAGTTTTTTAGAGAGCTAACTTCTTCGGTCTCTTCTTAAGCCAATTTTGGTAGCTCTGACGAGGCAGTAACATATTTCACTGATATGCTCCACTCTGCTGCTCTCAACTCTATCCCTACAACTTCTGGCTACTTTCCCAAACGTCCTGTCCCTTGGTGGTCACCAGTCTGCACCACTGCTATGCGGGAAAAGAGCGCTGCTTTCTCTCGCCTTCGTCGCAATCGTGGGGACCCAACTCTTTTAAAAGACTTCCGACGGGCAAGGGCTCGGGCAAGACGAGTTTTAAAAGAGGCACGACGTGCATCTTGAAAGACCTATGTGTCTTCAATTAATACTAAAACTCCACTCACCCAAGTGTTCAGGAGAGTCCGTAAGATGGAAGTTTTTTCCTAGTTCTCTACCTGTACTTAAGGTCAATGGAATTCATATCATGGATGGTTTGACAGTGGCCAGTACCATGGTAGAGGCTTTTGCAAGAGTCTCCAGCCGTGACTCTCGACCTCTGGCTGTAAGGCATGAGTTAAGAGCCAAGGAGTGCACTGTACTGGATTTTTCAGGGAACGAGAATGAAAGTTATAACCATATATTCACCCTGAAAGACCTACATTCAGCTCTCTCTCTCTCTGCGGCGACACTTCTCCTGGGCTAGACAACAACCCATATGCAATGTTACGACACTTGGGTGAGGAGGCGAATTCAATTCTTTTAGCTTTATATAACAGAATCTGGCTGGAGGGTGTCTTCCCTTCTGGGTGGAGGGTTGCCACCATCCTTCCTTTCCCCAAGCCGCGCAAGGACTCTGGTGTTGCCCTCAATTACCGATCAATTGCTTTGACCTCCTGTCTCTGTAAACTATTTGAAAAGATGGTGAATGTCAGACTGGTATACTTCTTGGAACGGGGTGATTTTCTGTCTCCGTTCTAGTCTGGTTTCATAAACACCGTTCCACTATAGATGCTCTGGTCAGGTTGGAAGCTGCTGCATGTGAGGCCTTTGCACGACATCAACACCTTGTCTGTGTATTCCTTGATTTAGAGAAAGTGTATAACACTACATGGCAATATAGCATCCTGCAGCAACTCCATTTATATGGCCTGCGGGGTCACCTTCCACTCTTTCCTAAGGAATTTCTTAGTGGTCGCAGTTTTTCTGTGAGGGTTGGTACAACCCACTCAGCATCTGTTGCACAGGAGGAGGATGTCCCCCAGGGAAACGTCCTCAGTGTCACATCGTTTGACTTGAGTTCCCCACTTATGTACACTTACGGTCTCTTGCCTCAAGGCTCTTAACCTGTTGAGGGTCCTGGGCCATACATCCTGGGGGGCTGACCGGTCCACCTTTCTCTGCCTATACCATGTTCTTATTAAGTCAAAATTCGAGTATGGGTGTGAGGTGTACTCTTCTGCCACAAATGCCTGTTTCAGAGGCTTAGACCCTGTTCATCATGCTGGAGTACGTCTGGCATCTGGAGCCTTGAGGTCGTTCCCAATCCCCAGACTCCTGGTGGATGCTAATGAGTCACCTCTTGATCTCCATCACCAGTCCTTGATGGTTTGTTGTTGGCTTCGATTACATCGACTTCCTGACTCCCTTCCCTGCTTGGCGGTGTCATCTGATATCATGTCTCAGTACAACCTTTTACATTCTCGTACACCATGGTCCTTTGGCTTGTCCTCCTGGGTCGTCGTGGCCGCAAAGTAACTTTTTGTTGGGTCCCGGCCCTTGTGGGTGTCGATGGGAATGAGCGGTCTGACGCCCTGGCTAAGGCTTCGGCCTCCAATTCTTGGCCTCCAGCCAGGCGTCATCCTGTTCCTGCAGTGGACCTTCGACCCTACATAGATGTTACCGTTTGTTCCTGCTGGCAGGACAGATGGAATGCCATCAGGGCTAAAAAGCTCTGCGACATCCGCCAGCGCCTTGGTTTGTGGAGCTACAGTGGCCTGTCCCTGCCGGTGGGAGACGGCTCTTGTCCGTCTCCGCACTGGCCACACATTATTGACTCATGGGTTTTTAATGGAGAGGGCTCACCCTCCCTACTGTGATGATTGTCTGGTCCCTCTGACAGTACGGCATCTTATTATCGAGTGTCCCAGCCTTGGGGACCTTCATCGTAGGCACCTCTCCGAGTACCGGGTAGGTGACGGTTCTTACAGTCTCTCCCAGGTGCTCAGGGAGGAGGCTTGTAGTGTGGGAGGGAACACCCTCTCCTATGTGGAGGAGGCTGGCCTTCTCCACAAAATATGATTATGTGATATTTATGGTTTTTAGATGGTTTGATTTTTTTTTATGTATACGGGTTCCTTTAGTAATAATGTGCTTTTTAGTTTGTGTGTCTTTTAATCATGGTGCCTATCCCTTTTGGGTGTTTATGTTTTATTAATTATGTAGATGACAATTTTATGTTGGGCGGTATATGACCTTAGCTGTTGCACCGCCAGATGCTTAGTTGCATAAAAAATCAATCAATCAATCAACCTTATATAGATTGATATAATAAAATGGAACCATTGGCTTAATGACCTTTGGCTATATGCCACTGGTTGATAGCCAATAAATCCAACAAGCAAGCAAGTCTTAAAATCTTTCTTGATGCGACACTCGTGTCGAACAGACGTGTTTTCTGGCTGCAGCTAGTTTTGCACGTTTGACAAGAGTTGTAGCACTCTAGTGGAATTAAATAAAGATAGTCAGGTGTCATTTTCCTCCTTACCCTTAGTTAGGTACAGTAGGTTTCTGCACCTATCCCCCCACTGATCGCTCTGGGGTCAGGAAAACCTGAGACACGGCCACCTCATAGTGTCTTGAGAGGTTGTTGTGAATGTAGATTTCCTCCCTGGGTAGCGTTTACTTCCCTTGTTTTCCGGCGTGTGAACACTCACTTTTCCCGTAGGGGGTAGTGAGTCATGATGGAACCCCCTCCCGCCCCTCCCCCCATAGGGGGTAGGGGTCCTGACCCGGCTCAACCCTCGATAAGGCCTGAAAACGCAAAGTTTGTGACGATTCGCGTGTCTGGGACAACTACTATACCAAATGTCAACCACTTCATTATTAAGAAGGTGATTGACTATTGTTGTGGCGAGGTGAACCAGGTCAAGAAATTGTCGAATGGATCCGTCCTTGTTAAGACGATTAATGCTGGCCAAATCAATGATCTTTTGAAGATGACCAAGTTTCATTGTTACGATGTTGTTTGTTCGATTCCTGAGTCCATAATCTCGTGCAGGGGAGTTGTCTTCTGTAGGGAGTTCTTGTACAGTCATGGTCAATAGTCCTGCAACACCTTCCAATTAAATGGCTTCGAAAAACGATCCGAAACTATAGCTGTTGATCTCTGCAATATTGGTTCATAAGATTCACTCAAATGGTTCGCTTTTATTCACCAGGTTGCAGGACTTTTGACCATGACTGTACGTGGAGGAGACAGACATCGACCATGAAATGAGAGATCAGGATGTCATTGCTGCACGTCGCACTTCACGTTTGGAGCATGGCGAGAGAGTTAAGACTGCTTCGGTTATTTTGACTTTTGGTAAAGCTTCACTACCTGAATTTATTCGAGTTGGATATGAAATTTGTAACGTAAGACCATATATTCCGAACTCCTTGAGATGTTTTAAGTGCCAGAAATTTGGAAATGGAATGATTTTTTGCCGATCTGTTGTCATGCTGATAAAGATTGTACTTCTGAGGCTGAGAAGTGCATGAATTGCATGGGTACCCAACCTTCTTCCTCTCAGGCATGTCCCATGTGGGAGGTGTAGAAGGAGATCTGTGCGGTGAAGGCTACTTCTAGTGTCTCGCCCGACCCGTGATGAAGACAATCTGTATGCAGACTGAACCTGTTCCTGGACTACCACCACTTTCTGAGATTTTCTCTAAGATTTCTGACCCAACCCCCTCTTCATCATCTTCTTCTTCTACTGAACATGTTTCATGCAACCCTTAATCTATCTCTTCAACCCCTGATGTATCTTCACTGCTGTACTCTGATGCTATTACTACTTCTCCAAAACAGAATGGCAAGAAGAACCGTAAGAACGAATTCAACATGACCCCCCTCAAGAAGCAACCCAACTCTCACGTGATGGCCCAGCCTACCCCCGTGAGAGGAGCAAATAGATCTCGCTCCTCGGAAGGGAACATGGAGGTGTCCATCGACAACCGCCGATCGATGCCCGGTGGTGGAGGTACTCCTCCAAAGAATAAGAAGAAGGCCAAGTACTCTTAGGCACTTCATTAAACCCTTTAAACCTCCATCATGTATAATATTCTCCAGTGGAATTGTAGAGGTATTAGGAATAAAGCACCACAACTTGCACCCGTGCTAGATCAACACGTGCCTCAGGTAGTTTGTCTACAGGAGACGTTATTGAGAGATTAGCCTGATCCTCAACTTTTTAAACACTACCATTCGTACAGGAAACATGACGGTCATGGGGTAGCTATTTACGTTCATAAGTCAATACCCCATTCAGCAGTGGGGCTGAATTCTCCTCTGGAAGCCGTCGCATGCAGAGTGAAATTCGGCAAAACGTACCTGACAATTTGTTCTCTGTACTGTCCACCACTTGGTCGCATTGATGATGATGATTTTACTTCACTTTTTGATTCATTGCCCGGTAGAAAATTAATTCTTGGCGATTTTAATGCCCATCACCATCAATGGGGTAGCTTGAGGTCGGATGGACGTGGGAATCAGATTGCTGACCTTTTATTGCTTTCCAACTTGTGTTTACTGAATGATGGTCGTGCGACTCGTGTAGATGATCATACCGGCCAAACCACATGCATTGACTTATCTTTATCTTCCCCCGGAATACTAACAGACATCACTTGGGCAACATATGATGACTCCCTGGGAAGCGATCACTTACCCATCTGTCTTACTTATTCATGCGGCAACTTTCGGCCACCACCACCAATACCAAAATTTTACACGCAGCCGAGGCTGCTATCCCTAAATCTCCTACAACCCACGATAGCCGAAGAGTTCCTTGGTGGACACCAGAATGCCGACAAGCACTCACTAAGCGTAATAGGCGATACAGGATTTTCGACAGAGAGCCAACACAAGCTCACTTCATTGCTTATAAGGCAGCAAGGGCTGAGGCGAGGAGAACAATTAAGTCAGCAAAACGAGACTCCTGGAGGAGTTCGTGTCCACAGTGAGTCGTACCACCCCATTAGGTCAGGTCTGGTCCACAATTAATGTTTTTAATAATACAGTAAATACACCCGCACGCCCATCACCACCCTTGAGGTGGGCGGTAACATCATCGACGATCCCGTGGACAATTTGTTGACGTAAGCAGCTCAGCTAACTACGACCCCCGTTTTCAAGACCACAAACGGGAGGCTGAGCTGCGAGAGATAGACTTTGCCACAGAAGACGTAAATTCTAGCTACAACAAAGAGTTTACGATTAACGAACTTCTCCTCACCCTGAAATCCTGTAAAGGCTCCAGTCCTGGCCCCTCAGCCATTATGTACGGTATGATTCAGCATCTTACTCAGGACAACCTGAGTAAGCTGTTAGCGGTGTTTAATGAGATTGGGACGTCTCGAACGTTTCCAAACTCATGGCACTACGCACGTCTGCACCTCATCTGCAGCTGTACCCCCCCCCCAGCTCACAATTGGCCCTCATCCACTCCAAGTCATCCACTCCTTCAAGCTTCTCAGCATCACTGTGGATGACCAATTATCATGGAAGCAACATGTCGCTAGGATGGTCAAGGTAGCCTCATACAAGCTGTACATGCTGCGCAGACTCAGGTCTCTGGGGACTCCAGCAGGAGATTTGAAGGCAGTTTACACCTCTTTCATATTACCCTCACTGCTGTACACCTCCCCAGCGTGGTCTTCATCTCTGAACAAAACGCAACAACAATAGCTTGAGAAGGTTCAGAAGAGGGCATGCAGAGTCATACTCGGCCCTGCCTACACCAGCTAGAATAATGCCCTCACCACCCTAAGTCTGCCCAGGCTGACAGCCATGTATGAGCAAGCCCTTAGCAAGTTCGAGGAAGACTTGCTACGTAACCCACGCCACCGTCACCTCCTACCACCTGACGCCCCCCAACCAGCCAGGGCTACCCGACACCAAAACAAACTGGTGCCGCTAAGAACCCCTCGCACTGACAGCTATCGCCAGAGCGCTATTCCTACTTTAGTGCGAAATATAAACACCTAGACTAGTATGTCTCCAAGTTGTAGTCTATAGATCTTAGAATTAATAATAATGTAATCTTCCCCTCTGTAAATTTTCAGTCTCTGACTGCCATATAAAATAAATCGTTAATTATTATTATTATTATTATTATGTCGTACCGATACCTAAACGAAATGGTCACCTTACGAATCCCAGTTCGTTTCGTCCTATTGCGCTGACTGACTGTTTATGTAAGGTCATGGAACGTATGGTAAATAAAAGACTGGTTTTTGTTTTAGAGGCGAAGAATGTGTTAAATGTTCAACAGAGTGGATTTCGTCAACATCGGTCCACTCTAGACCATTTAATGCATTTGAAGCATTGCATTGCCGAGACATTTGCCTGGAAACATTTCATGATAAGTATATTTTTGGATATTCAAAAAGCATACGACATGACATGGCGTAACGGACTACTACAGAAACTTTACGCCTATGGCTTAAAGGGTAATTTGCCTATATTTATCAGTAACTTCCTTGCTGACAGGACATTTTCTGTCAGGTTGCCCTATAACATAACATCTGACATATTTGTCCAAGAAAATGGGGTGCCCCAAGGAAGTGTACTTAGCCCGACTCTTTTCAGTATTGCTATTAATGATATTCTGTCATCAGCTTCTGTTGCCCGAAACCTTAAATACTCACTGTATGCTGACGATTGTGCATTGTGGTACTCATCCCCCAATGTTCAGTTTTCGGCGAGGAAGATTCAATTAGCACTTGACTCTGTCCATCAGTGGGCCTCGTAGTGGAGTTTTAAGTTTTCAGTTCCTAAGTGTGTCGGCATTGTTTTCACACGTAAACGTAGAGTACCTGATTTGCATATTACTTTAGATAATCAGCCGATACCTTTTCAAAATTCAGTAAGATTCCTAGGCCTACATTTTGACAAAAATAGGAAAAGTCATATTAATTATTTGCTTGTTTGTTGTAGAAAGAAATTAAATGTCCTTAAATATTTATCTGATAAATCATGGAGAGCTGACAGAACATCTTTATTGATGGTGTATAAGTCCCTCATACGTTCAAAGCTTGACTATGGCGCACAGGTGTATGGGTCGGCGTCTGAGGTGACACTCAAGAGATTGGATGTATTTCAGAATGTATGTTTACGATTATGTCTTGGAGCTCTTCGATGTACTCGTGTGGAGAGGATGGAAGTAGAGGCTAATATTCCTCCCTTCTGTATTCGTCGAGACCACCTATTGTTATCATACGGTATTACCACCTACCGAAAACGATCGCTGGCCATCCAGGCTTGTGGGATCCTCATGCAGTGGGAACATCTGCTGCATGGGGCCCTCAAGTCAGTGGCTGTGCGGCTTCACTTCCTCCGTCAAGCGCTAGGGTACGACCTGTCTAGTGGGGATCGACGCATCATGTTAAATATAGCGCCCTGGGAGTCTAGTCCCACCACTGTTATTACTGACTGGCTCCCCACCGCCAAGTCCCAGTCGCCGGAGGTGGATGTCAGACAATTGTTCCGGAAGATCCTCATAAGAAACCTAGCATCATTCCACTTGTACACTGATGGCTCTAAGATGGATGAATGCGTGGGTGCAAGTGTATGGTCAGCGGAGTGTCGTCTTAGATACCGGTTGCCCGTATATGCATCTGTGTTTACTGCAGAACTATTTGCCATAGCCAGAGCTATAGATTTTGCTGAAAATTCAAATTACGACAGTTTTGTCATTTTTTCGGATTCACAGTCAGCCCTTCAGGCAATTAAATCTTGCAAAACGACTAAAAATGTAATCCTGGGCAATATTATCAATAAATTACATGTGTCTGCTAAGTCCTTCTCTCTGATCTGGGTGCCTGGTCATTGTCGAATCTTCGGTAGCGAACAGGCTGACTTACTTGCAAAGTCTGCGGTAGAACTTGAGGAGATGTGGGAAGTCCCTCGGGAGCTACAGTCGTGTCTCTCTTTCGGTAAGAAATCAATAAATCTTCTGTGGCAAATTCAGTGGACCGACCTGGCTATACCCACCATCAAGGCCACAATAGAAGACTGGCCCTCAGCATATCGCCAACATCGCCGTGAGGAAGTAGTACTTGTAAGATTAAGAATGAACAGCACACTTCTAACTCATATGTTGCCTTACATCAATCATAGTGTCCCACCACAATGTAACACCTGTGGTGTGGTGCTATCAATCAGTCACATCATTTTGCACTGTAATAGGTATGTTGTGGAGCGTCAACCTCTAGCTGTCTATTGCAGGGTAAATGAAGTCCCCATGAATCTGAACTCTGTCTTAGGTGATGGGGATTCTGATGTGACTGATAAATTGATGACTTTCTTGAAAGAGACCAGACTACTCAGAGAGTTGTGACTTAGATTTTATTATTATTTATGTGTGAGATGAGTATTCTTTTAATGTACATATTTATATTTATATCTATGTCTTGACGCCTCAATTCACAAAAGAAGTGTCCACAAATGAATCAATTCCATGCATTTCAATCACCCGCCAACTGGCGTCCCTCCCATCAACCAACGCCACTCTCACTCATATACCTATCAACTCCATCTGTCAACCTTAGCCTACTCCTGGTATGAATTTTCCCATCCATCTATTCACTTCACTCTCATAAACATCTTAACCAACCAATCAATCCTCATGTGCTCCACATGACTGAACCACCTCAAGATGTTCCTTTCACACTCTACAGTACATCCATATACACACCATATAACACACATACCTCTACGTACGTCAATTGATTACACCATGCTGCACCACACACACACCTCAGATAAATTATATCCATAAACATTCGTATGTGTACATTCATATGTACAATAATTATCAGGACAAAAGTTAAATGTATTTTAAATATATATATTTATTTGTGTATATCAGATTTATCTTCTATATACATTTATTTTTATATGTGAGATTAGATTGCTAAAATAGTAAATTTGTGTATTGTTTTGCCTTTGAATTAGCATAATGATGAAAGATTACAAATGAGGTATGCGAGGAGGTGCTTTTCCTGAGGCAATTCTCGCATACTGATGTGTCCTTCATTGTTCACATGAGCCAGCATCTATGACTGGAGCGAACTACTGGTTTGGCATATTTGTTTACATTTATGTCATCCTGAGGTCACAAGGTCATAGATGCTGGAGTTGCAAGCCTAATACCCCCATCAGGGGTGATGGCTTTTTAAAGTGAAGTTAAAAAAAAAGAAAGAGAGAAGGCAGGGGGGAGTCTACAACCAGCCATGGCCCTGACAACACCTACTGCCGACCACACCACTTCTCCTGCCGACCGTCTTGTTGGCATGGTAAAATGGTTTAACCATTTGAAGGGCTATGCTTCATAATCTCTGACGAGAGAGATTACTTCGTCCACAGGAAGGGCATCCTTTTCTCTGCTGCCACCACCTCATCACTATCACTGGAGGACGGAGAGGAGGTGTCCTTCACTGTGGAGGAAGTGAGGAAGGACGTGGAGGCTACCAACATAGCTGGACCTGATGGTGGGCAGGTCCTCGGCTCACTCCATACCCATGGGAGGAAGACGGCTGACGCCCAACCACCCCAGCGACGGCAGCAGCAGGCAGACATCGTCACTATCTGCACCAAGACTGCTGTTGCCTTAGCTGCAGAAGGGCTAGGTCGTCTCTCTGACCTCCTCCTGGACATTTTCAGGAGAAATGGCTTACCACCAACAGCTATTTCTCCTGATCTACAACCACCCACCACCACCACCACCACCAAGAAACGAGGCAGTAAGTCAGCACGACGTGGGAGGTGCAGAGAGGAAGCGCCACCACCACACCCTCCGGCCCACCCCTGTCGCCGGTTAATGCTGCCTCGCCCACTCACCCGGGCAAACAGCAGGAAGGCACCACCACCACCACCACCACCACCACCACTACCTGAACCTTCCGTACGAGACCCCAAGACGGAAGAGGACTCTGACACTAGTTCCTCCTCCAACACCAACCGCAACACCAACGACACCAGTGACAACATGGACCAGGAAGATGGAGGGGAATGGCAGACAGCCGGGAGGAGGAAGAGGAAGAGGAGAAGAAGTTGGGACAGCCAGTTATCAGAACAACAGCTGCCTGACACCACCAATTATTGGTATAGTGAAACCAGCACAGCTGGATTGCTATAGAATACGCCCCTTCTCAAGCCCATGCCCCGTATAGGCATAATCTGGTTTGGAAGGGTCTATTCCGTGACGATCATCAGAAGTAAATAAAATTCAAATCTGGCGCTGTACTGATAGTGGAGCCACCTGGTGGTGGCGTGGTGAGGTATTAAGCCCCTCCTCCGCTGAATACCGCTCGGTCACTCTGTCGCGGAACACGTCCCAGTCAACATCCTCGCTCCTCGCTGCTACGCTATGGTATTGTGTCTCGTGTTCCTGCTATTGTTTCTTTTGTGTTCTAGTGGCTGGCCTGCTTTGCAGATGTATAATGTGTGTGTGTATTCTAGGAGGGTTTTAGGTGTGTTTGTGGGGGTTTATTCTTCTTTAGGACTGAGTTCTCTTTTCCCTAGCGAAGGGGGCTCTTGGGCCTCTTTTTTCGGAGTTTTTCTCCTTCATTCCCCCCTTTCACCTTTCCTCCTGCCACTAGTACATTCTTCGTGTGTGTTTTATCGGGGTTTCTGGGGTTTTTTAGCGAGGTTAGCGACGCCACGTGGGGCCTTCACCTCCCCACGTGGTGGGCGCATGGGGTCTTTGCAGCACTTCCTCTTGCCTTCCCCGATTATTATGTGTCCCCTCCCGGTAGGGGGGAGTGAGAATTGTGCCCTGGTTCTCTCTTCCTCTCCCGTGCGGGGGTTTTTTGTGTAATTTTTGGTGTTTTTCCAGTATGTTTAGCCTGGAGTGTTCCTTCTCAGGCTACCGGGTCCCCTCCTCCCCCTCCTTCTGGATCCTTCTGTCCGGGGGGGTCTCTTTTACCCGCTCCATGTGGCGGGCTGTTTTGGTTTTACGGGGTTTTTCCCTGGTCGGGTGTGCGCGAGATTGGGGGGTCGTGTCCTGGCCCCCGGGTTCAGCGGGCTTGTCCCGCGCTACTTCTCCTTCGGGGGGGGGGGGGGGGGGGTTCCGTGTCTTCTGTGTTCCAGTGTATGCACGTGTTAACCCATGTTTGTGTATTCTTTTCTCCCTCAGCCTACTCGTGCCCTTTGTGCTGCTTCGGGGTGTACCGTGCGGGTCTCTCCTGACGGACACCTGCACTGTTCGCCTCACGCACCCTGCTTCACTCCCTTGGGTTACGACCCTTTGGCGTGTGGTGTGTGCCGCCCCTGGGCTGAGTTGTGTCGGGTTACCTCTCCTTCTGCCCGCTCCAAGCTCCCCGCCCTTGCTTCTCTTCGTATGGCGTGGACGAGGGCTAGGAGAATGGCCCACAAACGAGACGGTTCTTCTTTGGCGTGGGTGGACCCGATTTTGGGAGCGGACCTGGGTTTGTTCAGGACCCGTTACCCTTCTTCCTGTCTCTCGGAGTCTCAGGGGCTAGAACCTCCTGAGGCCCGAGAGATTGAGCCTCCTTCCCTAGACGGTACTACGACTCCTTCTCGGGGCTTCGCCCCCCGGGAAACGAGCGAGTCTGTCGCGCTGGTTCCCCCGACTACCTCACCGGTACAAGGGCCCAGCAGGGAACCCCCAGCTTCACCTCCTGCTAGAGCTGGCTCCTCAGGCCTCTCTAGAGGACGCAAGCGTTCAGCAAAAAGGTCCCGCCACTCCAGGAAGTCCCGTGCTCGTCGCCGTTCTCCTTCCTCCTCATCTTCGTCGTCTTCTTCCTCTTCTTCGTCGTCGGGGAGCTCTCCTTCGCCCCCCCGCAAATCCCGCAAGGGTAAGCGGGGGGGGGGACAGCCCCTCGTCGAGGAAGATAGTTAAGATCTTCCACACCCTTATTCCTCACGCTTTTCCTGGGGTCTCCACCGCGCAGCCTCCGGCTGTTGCTCCGGAACCCGCTCCTTTTCCCCCTCCTCCCGCTGCTGCTCCAGTCGAGGGCGCGAGTCCTCCCGGGGATGTGGGAGTCATTATCGTTCCTCCCGTTTCCCCAGGACTCGAGTCTCCGTCGGGGGACGTAGCTGAGGAGTTGGTTACCTCCGCACCTCCTTCCCCGTCACCCCCTCCTGCGGGCGACGGATACCTTCCCTACTCTTGGGCTCTTTTCCCTCCTGCCTGGACCCACTCTTCGGAGGAGGGCAGACTGGTGGCTTGGTCTCCGGACACGGCTCAACCAGACGTGTGGACCCGGAGGGATGACGTCCTGGTGAAGTGGGGGGCGGATGAGAAGGGCGACGCTATTCCCTTCTACAAGGTCCGTCCTATCACTGCGCCCGTACCCACTTCATCGAGGGTGTCCTCTGTGGCTACCCTGGACGCGATGGGTTTTCTGGTGGAGTACAGCTAGTTCCACTTGTCCGAGGCTTGGAGGATTGACCGCTCCCACGGGAACACGGCGGTCCTCCTTTCCCCGGACGCGTACTTCCCAGGGGATTAGGGCGAAGGGGACCTGGACATCCCAGCCCTTCTCCTTAAGTCCCTGGACCACCAGAGACATAGCGCGCCCAGGAAGCCCCCTCCTCCATCTTTCCCCGTCATCCTCCCTCATTCCCGTGCCCTCCCGGGCTTGAGGGAATGCCTGTGGAAGATGGAGAAGGAGCCCCCGGTCCCCTATCAGCTGAAGGAGCCCGATGGCAAGTTGCGACAGGCGGAGTCTGCTACCCGCTTAGAGTTGGCCCACACCATCTCCACGGGGGCAGCCGCCTCACTTATCAGGGACTGCCTCAACGCCCTCACCAACACCTACCACGAGATGTCGGGTGTACAGCTAGCGTGAGTACCTTACTCGTGTGTCATGTTAATTAAGGGATACGGGGTAGAGGGTCTCTCTGTTACTCCCGGGTACTTATCCCCGGGTTCGCTCGGTTTTTTCCTTGTTTACCCCTTACAGTGACACCCTCTCTTCCATGGCCACCGTGATGGAGGGCGTGGCGGCGATGGCGACCCACAATATGCGGGAGGAGGCGAAGGCTTTCGCCGAGGCGAGACTGGCAGCCCGCCAGGCGGCGGCTAAATCTGCGCCGGAGATGGCACAGAGGGGAGTGGTGCGAGCTGCCCCCCTGTCCCCTGCCCTCTTCGATCAACCGGCGACGGATACAATCTTCGCCTCCCTCCCAGCGGTAATCAATTTACCAAAACCCTCCACCTCCAAGTAAGTACCTCTCGTGTTCGTCTTACCCGAGTTTTCACGGGGGTGAAATGGAAGGATTTTCGGGTCTACTTTGGTTCCTAATCGTTCTGTTTGTCCGTAGGCCACGTGCCCCACAGCCATCCAGACCAGCCTACCAGCCCCGGAGGCCCTCCCAGCCCTCCAGACTACCGAGGCCCTCCTATCCCACTCCCCCGAAGGCACACAACAGGCCCTCCCAGAGGGGCCAGCAGCCGTTTCGAGGAAGGGGACAGGGCTCCAAGCCCTACTCCAAGCCCAAGTCCTCCTTCAACCACCCCTCCCAGAAGGACCGCTCCACTTGAGGGTCCCAATCTGGGCTGCCTCACAGGGTGGTCAGCAGCCTGGCCCGCCCACGGCTGGGCAGCAAGGATAATTCGCCAGGGCCTGTCATGGCCCTGGATTACTGTTCCGGTGAGTAACTGTTATCTCTCCTGTTCTGACATATGACTTATGCCTAATCCCGTCCTTGGGTTACTGTTAGGTCAAAATCAGAGTTTCCCTTGCGGTCAAAATCTCTGCCTCTCCCGTCATTTACCCTCCAACCACCCCGGGTCCCTCGGGCCCTGGGGGATTAGGATTAACTGTACTCTCACTGACACCTGTCTCTTCCCGTTACAGCCACTACGTCTACCTCCTGCCTCAACCAAAGTGTCACTTTCGGTCGTCCCGCATGTGTTAGAAATACGGGAAAAAGGGGTAGTGGAGCGGACGACGGGAAGGGTCTTTCTTTCTCGTTTATTCACAGTCCCCAAAAAGGACCAGGGAAAAACGAGATTGGTGATGGACCTGAGCAAGCTAAACAAATTCGTGAAAACATTACATTTCAGGATGGTTTCGGTTGCTCAGGTCCGCACAGTTCTGAGGAAGGGAGACTGGTTAGCATCCCTGGATCTCAAGGATGCGTACTGGCACGTCCCGATCCACCCCAGGTTTCGCCGTTTTCTGGCCTTCCAGGTGGGGACCGAGACGTTCCAGTTTACCAGGCTCCCTTTCGGTCTTTCTCTAGCTCCGCGAGTCTTCACAAAGCTCGTGAGGGTGGTGGCATCCCGTCTGGCAGAGGCGGGTGTTCCCACCCTCATGTACCTGGACGATTGGTTGCTTCACGCCCCTTCCAAGGAGCAGGTAGCAAACAACGTCCGGGTAGCGAGGAGAGTGCTAGAGGAAATGGGGTTCCTTTTGAACATCCCCAAGTCCTCTCTCACTCCCACTCGCAAACTGTGTTGGCTAGGAATAGAGTGGGACTCTCTTTCGGCCACCCTCTCTCTCGCTCCAGACAACGCCCGCCGGACCCTCCGCCACGTCCGCCAGGCGCATTTTTCCCGTACTTTCTCTCGCTGCCAGTGGGAATCATTGCTCGGGTCCCTAAATTTCGCGGCCCCTGCAATGCCCCTGGGACGATTGAAACACAGGAGGCTGATGCGGGAGGTAAACCTCCACCTGTCCCCCGCACACAGGGACCTTCCCAGGCAAGTGTCCCCCTCTTTCCACCGCCTCCTTCGCCCCTGGCTACGTCCCGGTGCCCTGCGTCAGCGGGTCCCCTGGGTGTTCCCTCCCCCGGGGATCACGGTGGCGACAGACGCATAGGACGTAGGCTGGGGATACCAGTCTTGCCTGGGACATCAACGTTGCGGGGGATGGAAGGAAGGGGAAAGGCTACTGCACATCAACGCCCGGGAGTTGATGGTAGCAAAGGAATGGCTCAACAGACACCCTCAGTTTGCCAGGATAGGCGTCCGCTTCGATATGGACAACGTTGCGGCCGTGCAGTGCCTACAGAAACAGGGCACCGCACGGTCGGAAATTCTCCTGTCCCTGTCAGAACAGATTTTTGCAATAGCGGCCAAGAGGGACATTCACCTCTCGGCCCGCTACGTGCCAGGGCGGGAGAACGATTGGGCGGACGCCCTATCCAGGTTCAAGGGGACGTCAGTCGAGTGGCAACTGCGTCCCCTTGTGTTCGAGTCTCTCTGCCTTCGCTACGGGACACCGGAGGTGGACCTATTCGCCTCCCCATCCACGGCCCTACTTCCTCTGTTCCTGACATTCTCATCCAGAACAGAGGCGGGAGGCCCGGACGCCTTCACAGAGGACTGGAACAGGTGGGGGCATCTCTACCTCTTCCCACCCCCAGCTACGTCAGTCCACCTGAAGGCGATCCTCAAGCTGCGCACTTTCAGGGAGAGGGTTCTCCTCATAGCCCCCCTCTGGCCAGCACAGCCGTGGTTCGGAGAGTTGTCCCGGTGGTGCCCTCATCCCCTTCAGTTGGGATCGGCGTGCCTCTCCAGCACCCTGTCTGCACCACTCCAAGCGTCACTGAAACTACACGCTTGGAGTTTCTACGGGGAGTCCTCAGCAAAAGGTTCACTAAGGAGACAGTGGACAAGATGTTGAGGGCTCATCGTCAGTCGTCGGTGCGACAGTACGAATCGTGCTGGAAAAGATTCCAGGACTTCTTGCGAAGACACCCCTCCATGGTCATCTCGGAGGACACAGTCCTGGAATTCCTCACGTGGCTCACCGATTCCACCAACAGGGCCCCGGCGACGGTGCTTGCGCATCACGCAGCCCTGTCTGATCCCCTCCTCCTGGGTTTTAACATTAAGGTTTCGGAGAGGCCTCTCTCTCTCCTGAGGATGGGGATTCGGGCGGGGACCGCACCTCACCGGGCCCAGACGCCCTCCTGGTCCCTTCACCGCATCCTTTCCTACTTGACCTTCGAGGGGGTCCCTCTGGAGGTTTGTCACCTCCTCCAGAAAGCTCTCTTCCTGCTCGCCTTAGCTACAGGGTACAGGGCATCTCAGTTGGCAGCCCTGACCCGTCACACAGCCTTTTCTTCCGTAAGCCCTAACCTTACTTCCTTAACTATCTCCCCCTCTCCTGCTTTTCTAGCTAAGAACGAGCAGGCTGACGACAGAATTGGCCCTCTCGCAGTACCCTCGTTCCTGAGGGATGGAAGTTTCCACCCCCTCTGCCCAGTCCACGCCTTTTCAGCATACGTGGAGGCGACGAGAGGGGCTTCTCCGGACCACCTCTTCTACAACTCTAGGTCCGGTAACCCTCTCTTCCCTAGGTCAATCGCTCGCCTTCTCTGCCGAGTGATAGAGAACGGGGATCCCGGACACGCCCCGAGGGCTCACAGCGTTAGGGGCGTGGCCGCCTCCCTCGCCTTCCTCAGGACTCACTCGGTGGAGAGGGTCAGGGATTTGGGGGGTTGGACTTCCACTTCCTCCTTCAGGACGAGGTACCTGTTCCACTCGCTCTCCCCTACCCCCTGTGTGGCTATGGGTACTCCACCCTCCATTCCCCAGGGTCCCCACCTACCGCATCGCATGCATAGCAATCCAGCTGTGCTGGTTTCACTATACCAATAATAGTGCATTTGTCGCGGCTTCTAGCCGCTTAAATTGTATTTATTGGTTGTGAAACCAGCACAGCTTTGACTGTCCCACCCACCTCCCGATGCGGCAGGCATTCACTTCTTTCTCATTGGAGTGACCGAGCGGTATTCAGCGGAGGAGGGGCTTAATACCTCACCACGCCACCACCAGGTGGCTCCACTATCAGTACAGCGCCAGATTTGAATTTTATTTACTTCTGATGATCGTCACGGAATAGACCCTTCCAACCCAGATTATGCCTATACGGGGCCTGGGCTTGAGAAGGGGCGTATTCTATAGCAATCCAGCTGTGCTGGTTTCACAACCAATAAATACAATTTAAGCGGCTAGAAGCCGCGACAAATGCACTAATATTGGATGACAGCTTCTCCTCTCCTCGACCTTTTTCAACAACACATCTCCCGGCGACATGACCTCAACACCTTCCAGGTTAGAGAAGAGTGGACCACTCCCATAAGATGACCTTATAAGTACCAGCCAATACAAAATAAATGACCACTATGAGTGATAGGCAAAAAAAAAAAAAAAAAAAAAAAAAAAGAGAAGGCAGTCACTCCGCTACAAGACAGTGAACAGGTATGGTCTCTCTCTCTCTCTCTCTCTCTCTCTCTCTCTCTCTCTCTCTCTCTCTCTCTCTCTCATCCTCTGAGTGATTATTCATCTCGTGTCAAACGTAGCCTGCTGCACATACTATATGAAAGTTAAGTGTTTTGCTTCCATTGTTTTACATTTGTTGAACAGTAAGTTCTGTGTTCATGCCTAAGTTCATGATTTCGATTCTCAAATATTGGGTCTATATTGAGTGTGTGTATTTGTTAACAGTAACAAAGTGATGGACTTATGGGGTGTATATACCGAGAAATTATAGTAATTAATTTTTACTGAATTATTTTATTGTTTCTCCTTTGGTTGTCTTACTTGATGCTTCGTGACATTGGTCCCGTATCCAAACTACATTGACTCTGGTACGAGTAATTATTGTCGTGGGTATTTATATAATACCTTGAGTGGTTATATTGCTCCAGTTACACTTGAAATCTTATAAACTTAAACTGAGTTCTAAGCCCTTCTCAGTTTCTCATAACTCAGACTCAGACGAGTCTCAAATATTCATGTAAGAGCTCTAAGCTTTGGTCGTTGCCACTTAATTAATTAATCCAGTATATTATACTAATTCCCACATTTACCCCTAAGCCTTAATTAATTATGGAGCATTCTCACATAACCATTCAATTTTTGTCATGTTATGGCCATCATCCCTAGATGACCCTTACCTAAGTATCTCCATTGATTTCGAATTTGTCCTATATATATATATATATATCACCACTGCCATGACCACCATACGGAAGTCGGAGGTCGGCAACGATGCCAGTGCCTCCCTCCTACACCATAGAAAACGGAGGCCACTGGCAATACGCTTCCACCAGCTGGCCGAGCAACTAGCGGGTATGGACTTGGGGACTTCGACAAGTTGGTGACCAGCAGAATACCACCATGGGAGACACCCAACATCGGCGTCAATACATCATGGCTACCAACATCGAAGGAAAAGGCGCCGGAGTTGGAGATACACCATTTGTTTGGAGACTCATCCGCAATCACCTGGGAGCCCACCACGTGTACACTGACAGCTCCAAGTCGGATGAATGTGTGGGTGCGAGTGTATGGTCAAAGGAATGTAAACTTAGGTATAGATTGCCGACTCATACATCTGTATTTACAGCAGAATTCTTTGCAATAGACAAAGCCATAGACTATGCAATAACACCTCATCACGATTCATTTGTCGTTTTCCTAGACTCGAAGTCAGCCCTTCAGGCAATTAAGTCATGTCAAACTATTTCCAATGAAATCCAGGGTCGCATCATTAATAAGTTGCACGTATGCAACAAGTCCTTCACTCTGATCTGGATGCCTCGGCATTGTCGTATCTATGGCAATGAACTGGCAGGCTTACTTGAGAAATCGGCGGTAGAGCTCGAGGGGACTTGGGACGTCCCTCGTGATCTACCAGCCATACCCCAGTAAACACCTCTACCAACAGACACCACTTCCCCTGCTGACTGTCTTGTTGGCCGGGTGAAGTGGTTTAACTATTTGAAGGGCTATGGCTTTGTTACCTGCGACGAGCGAGATTACTTCGTCCACAGGAAGGGCATCCTTCTCTCTGCTGCCACCACCTCACCACCATCACTGAGGGAAGGAGAGGAGGTGTCCTTCACTGTGGAGGAAAAGCGTGGAGGCTACCAACGTAGCCGGGCTTGATGGTGGTAAAGTCCTAGGCTCACTCCTTGCCCGTGGGAGGAAGACGGCTGACGCCCTACCACCGCAGCGACGGCAACAGCAGGCATACATCGTCACCGTCTTCCAGTTCTGAAAGGAATGGAGGCGGTTTGAGCCTCCTTTAAGGAAAACATCATTCGCCGCTTCCAAAACAACAACAACATCAACAACGAAGGTGGTTCAATACCACCAATAATACATCTATTGCCACAATAACAACAACAACTACTACTACAACTACTAATACAACAAATACTACTACAACTACTAATACAACAACTACTACTACTACTTTTGTTTTCTAAAGTGTTTGATGCCTTAATACCACGAAAGGGGTGATAGGCAAAAATTTAAATGAAGAAGAACAGACGGCAGACTATTCTGCTAGCTACAGTACAAGAAGGACCAGCCCCACACTCGCCGTCTTCATACACCTACATATTCACGTGTTCCCGCTTCGATCACCCATGGCGTTCCTGCTCTACACAACTACCGACTCTCCACGACGCTGCACGACAGGCTGGCCTTCCCTATATCTACATGTACTGCATTACTGTGTATTACCAATAAATTGTACAGTGTATTCTGGAGTAGTTCACCCAAGTAGAAACATAAGGGCTTCCTTATTGTTTTAATTGGTGGTCCCGGATTTTCAAATATGTTACACTGGTGCAAGGCAATGCGTACATGCACACAAGTTCCACCTCGCTACATGCACTTCAACCACGCCAATCCGACGTTCCCAGCGGCCCTGCAGCTATGCTTCGCTTCACCACTTCACCTACTTCGACCTCATCGTTTCGTTGCTAAGGTACAACGTCCACATACACTTCCCTAACCCCAATTTTTTGCTTGCATTCGTATTGTGTTCACATTCCCCAGTGCTCTATCCTGCCCAATTTTGCCTTAACATATTTTTTGTGTCCCCGTTAGTATACCCACTTTTGCTGTTTTTTACTCTCGCTCTGTTCTACTCCTGTCCTCTGTTTCGTTATCTACCTACCTGTCCAATCACTCGCCCTACTTTCATCTCCTACTTCCTAGACCCCTTTCTCTCCTCCCGCACACCACGTGTGTTTCTGTCCAGCTTTATTTCGCCCCCCCCCCCCTCTTTCGTCCCTACACACACACACACACGCTCACCCACCCGGGGAGTACCTCATCACCCTCTCCTACACCATACGTGCATCGCAGACCTTGCTCCACGATATCTACATGCCGTGCCCTGCAGCTCTTCCATGTCCACCCCTGTCGTGCTCCCACCCTAAGACGTGCCGACATCTACTCTACGTGCAGCGAACTATACTGTCGCTTCATTACATGCCCACATACTCATCTCCAACTACGTGCTGTGCCTTGTAAGGACTCTACATACATCGCTGCCTGAGCATCGCATCTCTTCGTACACACGTACTCCACACCAGCCACGTGCACATCCCCCAGAAGACCCTACATGCATCGCAACCGACGTCTATACAACACTGCCTCCATCTACGCCCTCACGTATTCTGAAGTACTTACTCCACGCCTATAAGTTAAGTACTGTTTTAACACACTTCCAATGCTTTTTCTCGGAGATTCCTCCCACAAGTGCTACTTCCACCCATTTTTTTTCCATAGTCTTTTGTATATATTTATTGTTGTGTTTGGTACCTTTGGGCCCATTGTTGTGTATTGTGCCCCCACACCTTCACCCGTATTCACCCATACCTCTCACCACCCCTGGGGTTGATTGTTGCATCTTCATACATTACCTATACTCATACTTCCCGCTTACGCCATGGACACCACATCGCAGCAGCTCAATTACCAGCAATTACCAGCAACACTTCACCCCAACCCGACAAATTCTCCCACCTTTACCACAATACCCTACATCACACAACACAACACAACTTCAACATATTAACCCATCACCCCATCACCACAATAATAACACTCCAATCACTCAACTTTGCTACTACCACCAACGCTTCGGCAAATTTACACCTAATTGCTGCCCACCTTGCCATTGGGTGTCTCCTGACACCCGCCAGTCACCCCGCACCAACCAGGGAAACAAGTGAGGCGATGGCAAGAACACGCCCAACAAGTCACCGCCCCGCATCCTACCCAACACCACGGGCCCTCAACAGATGTACCCTCGCCTCGATGACTACCCTTTCCTCGAGGCAACTCATGGCCTCCCTAACCTCTACCCGCGCCGCTACGCCACTCATACGCCTCTGCCACACGTTCCACAAACTCCACGCTACAACACACTGATACCCATGGTAAGCCCCTATTCGGACACACACCCTCGAACTTCTGGGATGACCACATCCAAGCCACCTCCACTACCACGACCACCCATCAACCACACCTGGACCCTACACGACAATTGTCTTCCCACGTCCACGCATGTATGACCCCTCTCATACCTCCTAAACTTCCTCCCGTGGGTACATGTTTGCCCCCACACAGTAACGTTCGTACCCTCCTATGGGTAGAGGACCTCGAGTCAAGCGACACCTTCCTTATTGACTCAGGCTCCGAAGTGAGCCTAGTACCTTCCATGGAAAAGGATCACAAGAGATAGGCTTCTACCATTTATGACCTCCTCGCAGCAAACCAATCTCCTATCAACACTTATGGAACCAGGAGTACGGGCGTCACACTATTGAAGGATGAGTACGTGGTCTGGCCCTTTGTCGTGGCGGACGTCCAAGCACCGATACTGGGTCTGGATTTCTTCACGGCACATGACTTGCTAATAGACACCAAACATAACAAACTCATACACCAACCTTCGGGAGCTACTATTCCTACCAGACACTGCCGGCGCACAACACCTACCATTACACACATCACACAATCCAGCATTCTTCACGACTTTCCACTCCTACGCTCTTCAGAGACTTCTCCGCGAATCAAGGACTCAGGCATCTGTCACACCATTACAATGACGTCCCCCCCGGTTTTTCCCAAACCTCGACGTATGCCCCCAAAATGACTCAGAGCTGTCCAACGGGAATTCCATGTGATGATCAAACAAAGGGTAGCCAGACCATCTGACAGCGCATGGGCGTCACCCCTGCACATGATACCCAAACAGCAGGAAGGGGAATGAAGGGCATGCAGGGATTACAGGGCCTTCAATGCAGTTACTATCAACAACTGGCACCCCATCCCGAATGTTCTTGGCTTTCACTCGAAGCTCCAAGGATGTACAGTGTTCTCAAAAATAGACCTCGTCAGGGCTTTCCACCAAATCCCTGTGGCAGAGCAGGATATCAAGAAAACTGCCATAACCACTCCCTGCGGTCAACACGAATTCCCTGTAATGAACTTCGGCCTATGGAACACGGCACAGACATTCCAGAGGTATATGGATAAAGTACTACGCAGCCTTGATTACGTCATGGTGTATATCGACGACATCCTCATCGCTTCAGGCAACTATTCACAGCACCAGCAACATCTGCAGGAACTGTTCACCCTCCTCTAAGACAACGGACTCAAGATAAACCCATCAAAGTGCATTATCGGGGCAGACCACCTAGACTTTCTCGCCACCGCATCGCCTCGAAGGGAATAACTCCTCTCCCACAGAAGGTGGAGGCAGTTCATGAGTTTCCACTTCCTACCACTGCAGGAAACTGAAGGAATTCTTAGGGGTTGTTAATTACTATCACCGCTTTATCTCTCACACCGCAGCAACACTCGCCCAACTCCATGACCTCCTGAAGGGTTTGAAGAAAGCCTCCTAGAAGAAACTCACGTGGAACCCTGCAGCAGAGTCCGCCTTTAGAGAAGTTAAAAATAAGCTGGCTGACTCCACTCTCCTGGCATACCCCACGCCCCACGCACCTACCTTCATATACACTGACGCATCCAACGACGCCGTAGGAGCAGTGCTACAGCAGGAGGTTGACGAGGTGCTAAAGCCCATTGCGTTCTTTAGTAAATGCCTTGAACCATCACAGAGGGAGTTGGTGGCCATGCATGACGCAGTGAAACACTTCCGGCACTTCTTAGAAGGCAGGGATTTTCACATACGTACTGATCACAAACCTTTGACAACAGCTATGAAATAACTGGATGCCAGCTGGTCACCACATGTCTCTCGTCATCTCTCGTTCATCTCTGAATTTCCTATGGATATCCGGCACGTGCAGGGGGAAGACAACACGGTTGCTGACGCACTCATGAGAGCACTACCACCACAACCACTCATCGCTACGGTACAACGCATTCCTCCTCTGGACTACGCAGCACTCGCTCACGCCCAACAAGATGACACTCATCTCCAGGAACTACTGATAGGCGCCACTGGCCTGCGCCTAGAATGCATAACGGCACTTGACTCTAAAACACACATCTGGTGTGACACATCCTGCAGCACGCCATGCCCCTACATACCTGAGCAATTCAGAGAAAATGTATTCAACCACTATCACTCCAAAAACCACCCAGGGATTGCAGGTACACTTCGCCTTATTAGTCGACGTGCAGTATGGCTGGGAATGAGGAAGCAGGTTAAGGATTGTGTGTCACCTTGCCTCCCCTGTCAACGCGCGAAGGTGGGACGACATACACGAGTTTACCGTTCCTTCTAGCAGATTTCACACTAAGCACGTCGACATTGTGGGCCCTCTTCCCTCCTCCCAAGGGTACCGTTATCTCCTGACATGTGTGGATAGGATGACACGGTGGTGACATCACTGCTGATGGCACTGCACGCCACTTCCTCAGCAACTGGGTGTCTGACTTTGGTCCCCCTGCAGTTATCGTCACATACCAAGGCACACAATTTGAGTCCAAGGCTTGGCAGGACATGCTCACATTGTTGGGGACACGCCGACAACGAAGCACCCCATACCACCTGGCAAGCAACGGGATGGTCGAGAGATTTCATTGCCGCTTGAAGGATGCGTTCCTAGCACTCCAGCCGGATCAATGGACTGACGCACTTCCTCTCATCCTCCTTACCATCCATTATGATCCGTACCATGCTGAAGGAGAACATCAAACATTCACCAGCAGAGCTCGTCTTCCTGGCCAGCTAGTATCTCCTGAGACTGACACATCCAGCTTCAGTTTCCTCCCCGCCTTCAAACGCACCGACAAACGCACTGACAAACAAGACACACATACTTACCACCAGATCTCAACACCGCGCCTTCATTACTCCTACGTACTGATGCCCACCACGCTCCACTCCAGCAGGTGTACAGTGGCCCATATCCCGTACTCTCCAGGGCGGACGCAACAGTTTCGCTACAGGTACACGGTAAGCCTTATGTCAAGTCCTGGGAGTGGATAAAAGCTGCCCACACCGCGCCACTCACGCCAGCCCACACGATTCCAGCAACACCTACTCTCACCATTCCACGCATTCACCACGCCTCAAAAGCGCCACACACACAGTCCTCATCACACCGACCACCACTACTGCCCACACCCTACACACCTACACACACACCCACAACCTCATCGACATACTCCTTACCTAACCCACACGCCACCCTAACTAGTCACGTTCCCACATCTAACATTTCACACTCGCACACGCCGCACGCAAATACACCTACTGCTCAATTCATTCACTCTTCCATCCCTACCCTTCCTCCTACTATCACGCCAATTCCTCCCCCCCCTACTACCTACACCTTCTAACCCACCATCACTTTTTACCGACCCCATCCCGTTACCTATCACATCACCACCTCACCCCCTCCCCGACACACCTCCACCCCCTAGCCCACCGGCTCCTTCCACATACCCCATTCCTGTACCCACCAACTCACCATCTTCCCCCCGCCCGGACACACACGTTTCCCAGGGACTTATTTCCTCCCTTAACCCCAATCCTTCCCTTCCTCCTAACGGCACCACACCTAACCCTGACCTACCTCAACCTTCGTCCCCTACGCCTACTACCACGCTTCCCCCTCTCCATCCCGTTTCCTCCCCTACACCAGAACCCATTCAACCTATTCCTCAGCCTCCACTAGCCCAACCCACACCTACCTCCATTGAATTGTGTATGTCTAGTCTCCCTCAGGAACTGCCACCCATCATCCACGTCATACCAGCCACGCCTCCTCGTCCCGCCAGCCCTCCTCGACATCCCACTCCCTCACCCCACCCTGCTACACCCATGTCCCCACGACTGGAATGGGTGGACGACGAACCAGTGATGGTCCCTGATGGCTTCACATCTCGCTCAGGGCGCATTGTACGATGCCCGGCGAAATTATCTCCGTTTTACACAACACAGACAAACACCCACTCCACTCGCTCCCGCACATACACACTCCTTACTATTAACCCACATACACCTACATTCACCCTCCCCACCTCACACTCCACACAGTACCCGTACACTTCTCTATTACACGTATTTTCTTTTGCATTATTTGTGCAGTCTACCCCATGTTCTTTATTACAATGAATATATTATGTCTTCCCATCTCCCTTAATCTCCCATCTCCCTGTAGTGGTGCCATATGCATCACTCTTTATTCCTTTGTACATTCCATGTGCTGGTATGCCACTCCTTATTCATTTGTACTTTCCCCGGCCTCAGACAGCCACAGTCTGGTGAGTACGCTAATCTTATCCCCTGTCGCAGCTTAATTAATCCCCTCCTGGGACGCTGGTGCCAGCCTCCTTCCCTTCT
>JAWQEG010003717.1:0-12500 GCA_033782935.1 Petrolisthes cinctipes | reverse complement strand
CGTGAATTTATGTTGCCTGTCCCCTACTTCCACACACCCCCAGTCCCCCCCCAATACTGTCCCCCTATTCCCGCACCCCCCAGTCCCCCCCCCAAGCCTGTCCCCTACTTCCACACACCCCCAGTCCCCCCACAATACTGTCCCCCTATTCTCTCACCCCTCTAGTCCCCCCCCCAAGCCTGTCCCCTACTTCCACACCTCCCCAGTCCCCCTCCAAGCCTGTTCCCCTATTCTCTCACCCCTCTAGTCCCCCCCCCAAGCCTGTCCCCCTATTCCCGCACCCCCCAGTCCCCCCCCCAATACTGTCCCCCTATTCCCGCACCCCCCAGTCCCCCCCCCAAGCCTGTCCCCTACTTCCACACACCCCCAGTCCCCCTCCAAGCCTGTCCCCCTATTCCCGCACCCCCCAGTCCCCCCCCCCCAAGCCTGTCCCCTACTTCCACACACCCCCAGTCCCCCCCCCAAGCCTGTCCCCTACTTCCACACACCCCCAGTCCCCCCCCCAAGCCTGTCCCCCTATTCCCGCACCCCCCGAAGTCCCCCCTCCAAGCCTGTCCCCTACTCCCACACCCCCTTAAAACCCAGAACTTACTACTGTATATTGAAGAGAAGACAAAGAAATGATGTGCTTGGGAGTAATGAGGACTTAAAACAACCACAAGCAAATATCCTACAACACTTTCCTTTCATCGTGCAAATAAATCAGTATCTTATCAAAATATAACCATACAACACATTAAGTCAACTCAACCCCCTCAATTACTATTATTATTATTATTATTATTATAAGGTGTTGTAAAATATAACCATACAACAACACTTTACATCAACTCAACCCCCTCAATTATTATTATTATTATTATTATTATTATTATTATTATAAGGTGTTGTAAAATATAATCATACAACAACACTTTATATCAACTCAACCCCCTCAATTATTATTATTATTATTATTATTATTATTATTATTATAAGGTGTTGGAAATTACCATCATACAACAACACCTTATGTCAACTCAACCCCCTCAATTATTATTATTATTATTATTATTATTATTATTATTATTATTATAAGGTGTTGGAAATTACCATCATACAACAACACCTTATGTCAACTCAACCCCCTCAATTATTATTATTATTATTATTATAAGGTGTTGTAAAATAACACCATAGAACAACACCTTACATCAACTCAACGCCCTCAATTATTATCATTATTATTATTATTATTATAAGGTGTTGTAAAATATAATCATACAACAACACCTGATGTCAACTCAACCCCCTCAATTATTATCAGTATTATGAGGTGTTGCAAAATCATACACGTGTTGTTCTTTATTACAAAGATATTTATTACCATGGAAGGAAAGTGTTGGTGGATATTTGATTGTGGCTGTACAACTGACCACAAGTATTCATTCATACAAGCTGTTGGTTTCAAGATATCATAACTAATACACAAGATGTAAGACAATAATAAAACTACAACACAACTTTATACTGAAGTGAATTGTATCCTTATGGGGGAAGTACAGTGTTGGTAAATCTGGAGCAACTGAATCCTCCAAACTATTCCAAGCAACAACATAACACCATTATTTTTGTTCATCTGGTGCTGTTTCCTGGCATACTTTGGAGGAATCATGGCACTCCAATGTAACAAAAGTGAATTACCACCTTTAATACTGTATAATAATCTATGCTGTTTATAGAATAGTTTGAAGGAATTATTTACTCCAGATTTACAACCCTAGACTGTTCTACTCTCTTTAAATAATCTTAAATAATCCTAGTTAATTAAGTAACTGTACAGCCACAATCAAATATCCACCAACACTTTCCTTCCATGGTAGAAAATATCTTGGTTATAAAGAACAACACATGTATGATTTTGCAACACCTCATAATAATAAAAATAATAATTGAAGGGGTTGAGGTGTTGTATGATTATATTTTGCAGCAGCACATAATAATAATAATAATTAAGGAGGTTGAGGTGTTGTTGTATGATTATATTTTGCAGCACCTCATAATAATAATAATAATAATAATAATAATAATTGACGGGGTTGAGTTGACGTAAGGTGTTGTATGATTATATTATGATATGATACTGATTAATTTGTAAGATGGAAGGAAAGTGTTGGTGGATATTTGATTGTGGCTGTACAAGAATAAGTTTGGCTCCACATATGATAATTATTCTCTCTCTGGAAGTACTGGTCGGGGAGAAGCAGTGACATCTGCAAAAAAGGATGCAAAACAAATTAGAGGACAACAATAAAAAAGTGTTTTGAAACTGGCAATGAATAAATAAATAAATAAATAATAATAAATAATCTACTAGTGCTGTAAAACAATTAAAATATTTTGAAATTTAAAACTATGAATAAAATGCCAAGAGAATCAATGCTCATACAAATTAATACATAAAGCAGGGAGAATTTATATTGAAGTTATAATTTTAACAAGTAATTATAATTATGAGGAAGCTGTTGACATACAAACATACAAACAGCAGGTATAAACACTGTTGAAAAAGTGACAACAAAAAATAAAAAAATATTTACAGTGTCTTAAAATTACGGAGCCTGTGATCGTGTATGAAAATTGGAGGCTTCTGATTCCTCCTGTGTGTGTGTGTGTGTGTGTGTGTGTGTGTTTGGAGGCTTCTGATTCCTCCTGTGTGTGTGTGTGTGTGTGTGTGTGTGTGTTTGGAGGCTTCTGATTCCTCCTGTGTGTGTGTGTGTGTGTGTGTGTGTGTGTGTGTTTGGAGGCTTCTGATTCCTCCTGTGTGTGTGTGTGTGTGTGTGTGTGTGTTTGGAGGCTTCTGATTCCTCCTGTGTGTGTGTGTGTGTGTGTGTGTGTGTGTGTTTGGAGGCTTCTGATTCCTCCTGTGTGTGTGTGTGTGTGTGTTTGGAGGCTTCTGATTCCTCCTGTGTGTGTGTATGTGTGTGTGTGTGTGTGTGTTTGGAGGCTTCTGATTCCTCCTGAACATGTCACCAAACAACAAGCTCCTTCCATATACTGTATTTCGTTTCTAAAATTTCCTGACTTTCTTACATTATTCTTCTTCTTATGTTTCGTTCTCCTCTTTCTCAAAACAAGAATATAATTATTTATATTGATGTGCGTGTATGTTTATTATAAAAATACGTGTGTGTGTGTGTGTGTGTGTGTGTGTGTGTTCTTACCTATTTGTATCTTTACAGGATTGAGTCAAGCTCATAATGTCCCGTATATTAAAATCCTATTATCATATTTTTCTTTAAAGTTATGCATGGTTTTGACACACACCACTTCTTATGGATGGTAATTTGTTCCATGTGTGTGTGTGTGTGTGTGTGAGTTTGTTTGGATGGTAATTTGTTCCATGTGTGTGTGTGTGTGTGTGTGTGTGTGTGTGTGTGTTGCTAATGGTGTATGCCCAGGGTGTGTGTGTGTGTGTGTTGTGAAAGGCGGCAGACATACTAAAAGAAAAAACATCTCACCCTCTCTCTCTCTCTCATAATCACACATACACACACTCCCTCTCTCTCTCTCTCTCTCTCTCTCTCTCTCTCTGTCTCTCATAATCACACACACACACACTCCCTCTCCCTCTCTCTCTCTCTCTCATAATCATCCCCCCCCTCTCTCTCTCTCTTTCTCTCTCTCTCTCATTTCCCCTCATTTCTCCCTCCTTCCCTCTCCCCTCTCTCTTTCATTTTCCCTTTCTCCTCTCTCTCTCTCTCTCTCTGTCTTTGGAATGACATCGTGTAATTTCCGTAGACTTAAATTCATCTTTATCACGTTCCATCCACACACACACACACACACCACAACCAAAAATGTGGGTTTTGGGAATAGGTAAAAAATGTTGTCGAATCCCACATTTGACCTATGGGTGTGCAAGATTAGGTCATATGGGTGGGGTTACCAGAAGGGGGCGCTAAATTTTATCCGTTTTCCTCTACGATGCACCGTTTTTGAGTTATGGCCACTTTTTTTTGGAATTTTTTTGAACCTATTTTTGACCATGAAGATCTATATGGATTTGGATGAAATTTCGAATGGATGTACAGTTGGTAAATTGGGCGAGACGGATTTTTTATTTTTTCTCTACGATGCACCGTTTTTTGAGTTATGACCACTTTTTTGGAATTTTCTTGAACCTATTTTTGACCATGAAGATATATATGGATTTGGATGAAATTTGGAATGGAAGTACAGTTGGTAAATTGGGCTAGACGATTTTTTCATTTTGTCTCTATGACCTTCTGTTCAAAAGTTAGGTCAATTTTCGTTTCTCAAAAAACTGACCAAATTATGACATTGATCAAAATAATGTTCAAGGATTAATTAAGGGGGTGCGGGAGTAGGGGGGACAGGCTAGTGGGGGGTTAAGGGGGTGCGGGAATAGGGGACAGGCTTTCTACCCACCCCAAGCCTGTCCCCCTACTCCCGCACCTCCCAAACCCCCACCCCAAACCTGTCCCCCTACTCCCGCACCCCCTTAATTAATCCTTGAACATTATTTTTATCAATGTCATAATTTGGTCAGTTTTTTTGAGAAACGAAAATTGACACCCACACACCCACCCACGTCTCCACACCCACCCCTCCCACCCACGTCTCCTTCCCACCCACACACACACCCACGTCTCCATCCCACCCACCCACCCCCACCCACGTCTCCCTCATACCCACCCACCCACGTCTCCTAATACCCACCCACCCACGTCTCCTTTGCACCCACCCACCCACGTCTTTTTCCCCACCCACCCACCCACGTCTCTTTCCCACCCCACCCACCCACACAGGTCTCTTTCTCACCCACCCACCCACCCACGTCTCCTTCACACCCACCCCACACACCCAAGTCTCCTTCACACCCACCCACCCACCCACGTCTCCTTCACACCCACCCACCCACGTCTCCTTCACACCCACCCACCCACGTCTCCTTCACACCCACCCACCCACCCACGTCTCCTTCACACACACCCACCCACCCAAGACTCCTTCACACCCACCCACCCACGACTCCTTCACACCCACCCACCCACGTCTCCTTTGCACTCACCCACACACCCACCCACGAAAGCCTGTCCCATATTCCAGCACCCCTAACCCCACCCACCCCCTCCCAGCCTGTCCCCCTACTCCCGCACCCCCCCTAAACCCCACCCACCCCCCTCCCAGCCTGTCCCCCTACTCCCGCACCCACCTAAACCCCACCCACCCCCTCCCAGTATGTCCCCCTACTCCCGCACCCCCTAAACCCCCCCCCACCCCTCCCAGCCTGTCCCCCTAATCCCGCACCCCCCTAAACCACTCCCCCCTCCCAGCCTGTCCCCCTACTCCCGCACCCCCCTAACCCCCCCCCCCCAAGCCTGTACCCCTATTCCCACACCCCCCTAAACCCACCCACCCCCTCCCAGCCTGTCCCCCTATTCCCACACCACCTAACCCCACCCACCCCCTCCCAGCCTGTCCCCCTACTCCCGCACCCCCCTAAACCCCCCCCACCCCCTCCCAGCCTGTCCCCTACTCCCGCACCCCCATAAACCCCCCCCCCCCAAGCCTGTCCCCCTATTCCCACACCACCTTAATATAAAGTAACTTCAAATTTCTGAGCGTGATGGTTTGGTTTAAAGTATTAACAGTAAGTCAGCTGATTCTTTCCCTTTTTTCTACCACCCTTCCCATTCTTCTTCAACCCTTCTAATTCTTTCTTCAATCCTTCCCCATTCTTCTTCAACCCTTCTAATTCTTTCTTCAATCCTTCTCTTCAACCCTTCTAATTCTTTCTTCAATCCTTCCCATTCTTCTTCAACCCTTCTAATTCTTTCTTCAATCCTTCCCATTCTTCTTCAACCCTTCTAATTCTTTCTTCAATCCTTCCCATTCTTCTTCAACCCTTCTAATTCTTTCTTCAATCCTTCCCATTCTTCTTCAACCCTTCTAATTCTTTCTTCAATCCTTCCCATTCTTCTTCAACCCTTCTAATTCTTTCTTCAATCCTTCCCATTCTTCTTCAACCCTTCTAATTCTTTCTTCAATCCTTCTAATTCTTCATCAACCCTTCTAATTCTTTCTTCAACACTTCTAATTCTTTCTTCAATCCTTCCCATTCTTCTTCAACCCTTCTAATTCTTTCTTCAATCCTTCCCATTCTTCTTCAACCCTTCTAATTCTTTCTTCAATCCTTCCCATTCTTCTTCAACCCTTCTAATTCTTTCTTCAATCCTTCCCATTCTTCTTCAACCCTTCTAATTCTTTCTTCAACCCTTCCCATTCTTCTACCACCCTTCCCATTCTTCTTCAACCCTTCTAATTCTTTCTTCAATCCTTCCCATTCTTCTTCAACCCTTCTAATTCTTTCTTCAATCCTTCCCATTCTTCTTCAACCCTTCTAATTCTTTCTTCAATCCTTCCCATTCTTCTTCAACCCTTCTAATTCTTTCTTCAACCCTTCCCATTCTTCTTCAACCCTTCTAATTCTTTCTTCAATCCTTCCCATTCTTCTTCAACCTTTCTAATTCTTTCTTCAATCCTTCCCATTCTTCTTCAACCCTTCTAATTCTTTCTTCAATCCTTCCCATTCTTCTTCAACCCTTCTAATTCTTTCTTCAATCCTTCCCATTCTTCTTCAACCCTTCTAATTCTTTCTTCAATCCTTCCCATTCTTCTTCAACCCTTCTAATTCTTTCTTCAATCCTTCCCATTCTTCTTCAACCCTTCTAATTCTTTCTTCAATCCTTCCCATTCTTCTTCAACCCTTCTAATTCTTTCTTCAATCCTTCCCATTCTTCTTCAACCCTTCTAATTCTTTCTTCAATCCTTCCCATTCTTCTTCAACCCTTCTAATTCTTTCTTCAATCCTTCCCATTCTTCTTCAACCCTTCTAATTCTTTCTTCAATCCTTCCCATTCTTCTTCAACCCTTCTAATTCTTTCTTCAATCCTTCCCATTCTTCTTCAACCCTTCTAATTCTTTCTTCAATCCTTCCCATTCTTCTTCAACTCTTCTAATTCTTTCTTCAATCCTTCCCATTCTTCTTCAACCCTTCTAATTCTTTCTTCAATCCTTCCCATTCTTCTTCAACCCTTCTAATTCTTTCTTCTACCACCCTTCCCATTCTTCTTCAACCCTTCTAATTCTTTCTTCAATCCTTCCCATTCTTCTTCAACCCTTCTAATTCTTTCTTCAATCCTTCCCATTCTTCTTCAACTCTTCTAATTCTTTCTTCAATCCTTCCCATTCTTCTTCAACCCTTCTAATTCTTTCTTCAATCCTTCCCATTCTTCTTCAACCCTTCTAATTCTTTCTTCAATCCCTCCCATTCTTCTTCAACCCTTCTAATTCTTTCTTCAATCCTTCCCATTCTTCTTCAACCCTTCTAATTCTTTCTTCAATCCTTCCCATTCTTCTTCAACCCTTCTAATTCTTCCTTCAATCCTTCCCATTCTTCTTCAACCCTTCTAATTCTTCCTTCAATCCTTCCCATTCTTCTTCAATCCTTCTAATTCTTTCTTCAATCCTTCCCATTCTTCTTCAACCCTTCTAATTCTTTCTCCAACCCTTCCCATTCTTCTTCAACCCTTCTAATTCTTTCTTCAATCCTTTCCATTCTTCTTCAACCCTTCTAATTCTTTCTTCAATCCTTCCCATTCTTCTTCAACCCTTCTAATTCTTTCTTCAACCCTTCCCATCCTCTTTCCAACCCTTCCCATTCTTTCTCCAATCCTTCCCATTCTTTCTCCAATCCTTCCCATTCTTTCTCCAATCCTTCCCATTCTTCCTTCAATCCTTCCCATTCTTCCTTCAATCCTTCCCATTCTTCGTCCAACCCTTCCCATCCTCTTTCCAACCTTTCCCTTTTTCTCAGCCAAGGAAAATAGGAAAAAGATGGACCTAATTAAAATTTTCGAAAATTTGACGTCCACTTGTTATCCAAATTGACGAGTGTGTAATCTATGATATTTGGGTTTGTTCTCGTACTATAAGGTTATACGAACCAAGGCCAAGAGATACAAGGCCAAGAGATATACAAGGCCAAGAGATATACCAGGTCAGGACAATAACCCCCCCACTACAGGTATCAATTTCAGGGGGAGGAGCTTACTGCCCTTTGCATCGCGTCACTGGCCATCCAAAGAAAACGAGAGATTGAAGGAGACATTGGAAGGCGAACAAAAAGATTTGCCAGGAAGTCTGTTGAGAACTTGAGAGAGAATTATATTTTATATTCGGAGAGAGAGAGGCATTAGAAGAAAGTGACACATAAACATTATATAAACAATTCATACAGATACACTATAACAATATAAGTCATATGCGTATAACAAATGTATGTTGATAATAATACTATTAATATTATAATAAAAGTAAGAATAGTAATAGAAGGGAATCAAACAGTCAGAATGACACGAGAGAGAGACTGTGTATGTGGGTGTGCAGAGAGAGAGAGAGTGAATGTGTATGTGGGTGTGCGTGTAGAGAGAAGAGAGTAAAGGAAAATCTGATAATTATCCCATGGGAACAGAGTCACATGGCATTAATTCCTATTAATCATTTTGAAATACCGCCCTACATCCATTTGAAAACAGAGCGGGAGACCAACACTGATGGACAGCCAAAAGTCGACTGACAGCATAGCCCCTTCTTGACCGTGAGTTTGCCCTTTTGCTGACGTCACAGATTCACTCACCCCCCAGGTGGGAGGTGAGGAGCGCAAGTGTCCTGACCTGGTATATCTCTTGGGTATATCTCTTGGCCTTGATACAAACCATATCACACGTGTTAGACTCGTAATGAGCTAATATTAAGGGGGTGCGGGAATAGGGGGACAGGCTGGGGGGGGGGGGTTAGGGGGGTGCGGGAGTAGGGGGACAGGCTTGGGGGGGTTAGTGGGGGTGCGGGAGTAGGGGGACAGGCTTGGGGGGGTTAGTGGGGGTGCAGGAATATGGGACAGGCTTGGGGGTGTTTGGGGGGTGCAGGAATATGGGACAGGCTTAGGGGTGTTAGGGGGGTGCGGGAATATGTTACAGGCTTTCTACCCACCCCAAACCTGTCCCCCTACTCCCGCACCACCCCAGTCCCCCCCCTAAGCCTGTCCCCCTATTCCCGCACCCCCTTAACACTAAAATAATGATCATTCGGTTTCAGCCAATCAGCGATAATCTTGAGTATTGTTTTTTTGATGAGGGCCAATCAGAGTGAGTTACAATAAACACTTAATTTGGACTGTTATTATGTCCCGTTTTAGTATGTGACTGGAGATATCACACTGGGGTTGGTAATAATAATAATAATAATAATAATAATAATAATAATATGTTTTAGTATGTGGCTGGAGATATCACACTGGGGTTGGTAATAATAGTAATAGTAATAGTAATAAATAATAATAATAATAATAGTAATAATAATAATAATAATAATAATAATAATAATAATAATAATAATAATAATAGTAATAGTAATAATAATAATAATAATAATAATAATAATAATAATAATAATACTATAATAATAATAATAATAATAGAAATAATAATAATAGTAATAATACTAATAATACTAATAGTAATAATAATAATAGTAATAATAATAATGATAATATTAATAGTAATAATAGTAATAATAATAGTAATAATAATAATAATAATAATAGTAATAATAATAATAATAATAATAATAATAATAGTAATAATAGTAATAATAATGATAATAATAATAATAGTAATAATAATAATAATAGTAATAATAATATGTTTTAGTATGTGGTTGGAGATATCACACAGGAGCTACTGTATATCCATCTCCTTCCTCCTCAGTATCATTGCCTGGTGTGGTAATGTCGATTATACAACAAGGGAATCAGTACACACACACACAGAGAGAGAGAGAGAGAGAGAGAGAGAGAGAGAGAGAGAGAGAATTAATTAAGAGCTACTGTATATGCATCTCCTTCCTCCTCAGTATCATTGCCTGATGTGGTAATGTCGGTTGTACAACAAGGGAATCACCACACACACACACACACACACAGAGAGAGAGAGAGGCGTGATTGTCATTAATGTGAAATAAGATTAACACTGACAGACGGAATGTGTAATAGTAAACAGTTTAGGTGGACACTACCACCATATCCAGTGATGTACAGCCACAATCAATATCCATCAACACTTTCCTTCCATCGTAGTAAATATCTTGGTAATAAAGAACAACACGTGTATAATCTTGCACCACCTCATATAATAATAATAATAATAATAATAATAATTGAGGGGATGAGTTGTTGTATGATTATATTTACGTATGATGTTATTTCCACCTGTGTATGTATGTATGTATTAGCTATAGTGATGTTGCAATACAATTTGAATACAGAGATGACAGATATAGTTCCCATATGGTAAATTACATAATTATGTTGTTGGAATAAAAACTGGTTCAAGGTGAGATGGACGTGAATTTATGCTGCCGACTGTACATACCTATACAATGTGTGGTGTATTGTGTGTGAAGGGAGTCATTGTATTGTTACCAAACCAAAGTCAACACCAAGAATATATATATATATATTTTTTTTTTATTATCATTATTATTATTATTATTATTATTATTATTATTATTATTATTATTATTTTTATTTTTATTATTATTATTTTTATTATTATTATTATTATTATTATTATTATATTTATTATTATTATTATTATTATTATTATTATTATTATTATTTTTATTTTTATTATTATTATTATTATTTTATTTTTATTATTATTATTATTATTATTATTATTATTATTATTATTATTATTATTATTATTATTTTTATTTTTATTATTATTATTATTATTATTATTATTATTATTATTATTATTATTATTATTTTTATTATTATTATTTTTATTATTATTATTATTATTATTATTATTATTTTTTTTTTTTTTTTTTTTTTTCATACGGTTCCTAATCTCCAATGTAACAAAAGTGAATTACCACATTAAGGGGGTGCGGGAATAGGGGGGACGGGCTAGGGGGGTATTTAGGGGGGTGCGGGAGTAGGGGGACACGCTTGGGGGGGCGATGGGGGGTGCGGGAATAGGGGGACGGGCTAGGGGGGTATTTAGGGGGGTGCGGGAGTAGGGGGACACGCTTGGGGGGGGGGCGATGGTGGTGCGGGAATAGGGGGACGGGCTAGGGGGGTATTTAAGGGGGTGTTCTTGGGGCAATAGGGGGACGGGCTAGGGGGGTATTTAGGGGGGTGCGGGAGTAGGGGGACACGCTTGGGGTTGCGATGGGGGTGCAGGAATAGGGGGACGGGCTAGGGGAGGATTTATGGGTGTGCGGGAGTAGGGGGACGGGCTAGGGGGGTATTTAGGGGGGTGCAGGAGTAGGGGGTCAAGCTTGGGGGGGTGATGGGGGTGCGGGAATAGGGGGACGGGCTAGGGGGGTATTTAGGGGGGTGCAGGAGTAGGGGGACGGGCTTGGGGGGATTTAGGGGGGTGCAGGAGTAGGGGGACGGGCTAGGGGGGGATTTAGGGGGGTGCAGGAGTAGGGGGTCAAGCTTGGGGTGGTGATGGGGGTGCGGGGAATAGGGGGACGGGCTAGGGGGGTATTTAGGGGGGTGCAGGAGTAGGGGGACGGGCTTGGGGGATTTAGGGGGGTGCAGGAGTAGGGGGACGGGCTAGGGGGGGTATTTAGGGGGGTGCGGGAGTAGGGAGACACGCTTGGGGGGGTTAGGGGGGTGCGGAATAGGGGGACGGGCTAGGGGGGTATTTAGGGGGGTGCGGGAGTAGGGAGACACGCTTGGGGGGGCGATGGGGGTGCGGGAATAGGGGGACGGGCTAGGGGAGTATTTAGGGGGGTGCGGGAGTAGGGGGACGGGCTAGGGGGCGATGGTGGTGCGGGAATAGGGGGACGGGCTAGGGGGGTATTTAAGGGGATGTTCTGGAGCAAGAGAGACCTTACTTACTCCAGACACGTGATGATTGTTGATGATGTGTGGTAGCTGGCGACTGGTTCGTGGTCTTTGTCTTTTCATTAGTCTTTGTAGTATTATTAGTCTTTGTCTTTTCATTAGTCTTTGTAGTATTATTAGTCTTTGTCTTTTCATTAGTCTTTGTAGTATTATTAGTCTTTGTCTTTTCATTAGTCTTTGTAGTATTATTAGTCTTTGTCTTTTCATTAGTCTTTGTAGTATTATTAGTCTTTGTCTTTTCATTAGTCTTTGTAGTATTATTAGTCTTTGGCGTCTCTTCGGAGTTTGATTTTAATTATATGGTTTTCTATAATTATATGGTGTAGGAGAGGTAGCAAGCGTCTGTAGTTTGCACAATTTATTGATAACCCGAGTGAGTACAGTTTCACAAATATGTTTGGGAGTTAGGTTAGACTTGAGCTAACTTTATAGAGAGAGATTATATGCTAAGGTAACCTTGTTGAGTGTATGGTTATCAATAGGTAACTGAGGCTGAAGGAGCGGGAACAAGGCG
>JAWQEG010003716.1:0-74569 GCA_033782935.1 Petrolisthes cinctipes | reverse complement strand
AAAATTTAATATTATAACACATATACTGCTTTTCCCCCTTCCAAACTTTGACCATTAACTGCGACGGGACAGCGGCTGAGAGCAAGTGAGAGGAGGGGCGGCTATATACAAAACAAAGCCGAAAAAGTGAATAAATAATACCAAAAATATAAAGTTGCTGTTGTTGTTGTGGCGGGGGTTGGGAATGAAGTGGAGTACATAGTTTAGGAGTGGATATTTTTCATCTCGGTGACAGAATTATCGCTCGATCCCTTCCACCACCTACCCATCCCTTCCACCACCACCACCACCACCAGTTCACCCCAACACTGCAGAGGTAGGGTTCGAAATTCCAGTAAAAACATTTGACCCAACTCCTGTGGTCTTATTCCATAGCAGCTGCATGGAGGTGGTTGTGGTTACGGTGTGTGTGTGTGTGTGTGTGTGTTGGGGGACGGGGATACAAAACGAATGTCGTGTGGTGAAGTTTGGATGGAGATCTTTGCCCACAAGAGCTTTGGGTATGTTGGCAGATGGTTTGATAGATATAATATGCGCTTGGTGTGTTTATTTTTTAGTGTGCTTTAGAAATGTTGGTATGTTTCTGAGTTTAGATGAGGCGTGTTTTAATAAAGTTTAGTCCGTGTGTGTGTGTGTGTGTCATCAAACTGTGGGGTATGACGTCGGAGTTTTGTATGTGTGTGTTTATTTATTTTTTATTTTTATTTTGGGGGGAGGGGGTTGTTAGGATCCTGGTGTGTTTGTAGAAAGCTTTGTGTGTTGTAAGGGGGCGTTTGCTGTGTTGTGGGGCAATTTTTATGAGTTATCACGTCGGTTGTTGTATTGTAAGAAAGGTTAGTACTGTAAAATTGTAAAAACTGTTAGCATATAAGCGAACTTTGGCCAGTGACAGGGATATGAAATAATGTCAGAACACACACACACACAGAGCCAGACTTCACCACTCTCCTTCAACGCTACCCGAGGCTGGTAACATCTAGACAAAGAGAATGAGATATATTTAGTATGTAATGCACTGGTGGTGAAGGTTAGCCTGAAAAAAACAACGCACACACACCACACACACACACACAAACAAGACGAAAGCAACAGCACACACACATAAGACTAAAGCAACAACACACACACACAAGACGAAAGCAACAACACACACAACTCACACACACACACACACACATAAAACAAAAGCAACAGAAATACAGAGAGTAGGTTTATGATATGAAACGTTAAGAGCGATATGTGTTTATGTATGTGTGTGAGTGAGTAAGGCTTGCTTGATGGTGGATGTGGTTATGAGAGGAAGACCATTATTGAAAGAGCAAAGTGGTTGTGTGTGTTGGAGAGCAGTTTGGTGGTCATAGTTTGTTTACTGTGTGGTGAAGGGAAGGAACATAGTGATGGTGATAGATTTGTTTGTTTGCATGAGTTGGGAATGGGAATGATGAAGTGACATGATTTGTGACCCCTTATAAGAGAGAGAGAGAGAGAGAGAGAGAGAGACAGACAGACAGACAGACAGAGAGAGAGAGAGAGAGGAGAGAGAGAGAGAGAGAGAGAGAGAGAGGAGAGAGAGTTATTTGAGTGTGGAGGCGGTGGTAGTAGTGGAAGTAGTGCAGTCAGGGAATTGAAATGAATCTGCATACTAAATTTATCTTCTCCCACTTAGCCTATAACGTGTAGAATGAGTAGATTGTTCGAGAGTATATTGTAATCATGTTATATTCTGAAAACAAAAAATAATCATCCTGTATAATTTTATACACTGTCACTTGTTGAATTATCTTTTATTTGTTTTAATTATTTATCTACTGTGTTTATCAATATATATATATATATATATATATATATATATATATATATATATATATATATATATATATATATATATATATATATATATATATATATATATATATATATATATAGAAAAGAGAGAGAGAGAGAGAGAGAGAGAGAGAGAGAGAGAGAGAGAGAGAGAGAGAGAGAGAGAGAGAGACGGACGGACGGACATTGAAATCCTAATAAAAGAAATGAGAGTAACCCTTTCCCCGTGAGCCAGGCAGAGTGAGGACTACAAGCCTAAAGTGGAAAGCAGCAGTCAAAGGGTCAGAGGTGTTCTGGTGGTCTGTACAGGAGGCAGGGAGGCTGAGATACCCGTGCTCTTGTTCTCTATGTTCAGTTGGACCCAGAAATTCGCTACTGTCATCCGTGTACCACATTAATAATTATACGTGTGTCACTCGGGCATCGTTGTGTGTTATTTTTTAAAGCTGTTTTTTAGTTGATTATGTGTATTATTGATTATATATACTGTATGTGTTTTTATAGTTTTTATAAAATTAATTGTTTATAGGAGAAGATTCATTGACGAGGCGCTGACAATACAAGGTAGGTAATGTGTACGGTATGGAGCTCCGTTGAAAATCTATAATAATTGGCGCCATCATCATAACAGTCATCGTCGTCGTCGGCCCGCCAAGCCTATTTTATGACATTTCTTGCATCCGGGGTAAAAATATTTTTCTGTACATTTAGTTTGATGAACCGGACATTTACATACAAACATGCAACTATTTTTCCTATGACATTTCTCTTATTCTCACCATGGTAAGATTCTAATCCACAGTTTTTATTTTGTTTTATTTATTTTTCACCGGGTATACATGTAAACACAATAACATTTCCTATAACGGTACTGGCATTCTAACATAATAATTTTTTATCCAATTTAAATTCTACCACTTGCTTCATTTAATACACACGTGAGTGAAGTTGCATGATTTCTGCAGCAAACTGTTTTGAGAGAAATGGTTTGACAAAAATGGCGTTACAAAAAATGGAAGAGGAGAGGAAGGAGTAGGAGGAAGAGAGGGAGGGGGAGGAGAAGAGAGAGGAAGAGAGGGAGGGGGAGGAGAGGAGAGAGGAATGGAGGAGGGGGAGAAGAAGAGAGAGGAATGGAGGAGGGGGAGGAGAAGAGAGAAGAATGGATGAAGGGGAGGAGAAGAGAGGGGAATGGAGGAGGGGGAGGAGAGGAAAGAGGAATGGAGGAGGGGAAGGAGAGGAAAGAGGAATGGAGGAGGGGAAGGAGAAGAGAGGGGAAATTGGAGGAGGGGGAGGAGAGGAAAGAGGAATGGAGGAGGGGAAGGAGAAGAGAGAGGAATGGAGGAGGGGGAGGAAAAGGCGAAGAGAGGGGAAGGACAGATGGCACTACTTCTCTCTCTCTCTCTATATATATAGTATTTTGATATGGACCTTCAGATGTGTTCCTTTCTGTGTGTGTATGTGTGTGTGACTCATTTTTTATTCGGTTACTTTTTATTATTTCTTCTTTACGTTCTTTTCCTGGTTTTCTTTTCTCTATATATTTTTGTTATTCTTTATAGGTGACAGCTAGTGTTTGAGAGTGAAGGTGAAACATTTTATTTCCGACTATATTTTACCTGAAGTGGAGTGTTGGCAATATGTGTGTGAAGTGTTGGCAATATGTGTGTGAAGTGTTGACAATATGTGTGAAGTGTTGGCAATATGTGTGTGAAGTGTTGGCAATATGTGTGAACTGTTGGCAATATGTGTGTGAAGTGTTGGCAATATGTGTGGAGTGTTGGCAATATGTGGGGAGTGTTGGCAATATGTGTGGAGTGTTGGCAATATGTGGGGAGTGTTGGCAGTATGTGTGGGGAGTGTTGGCAATATGTGTGGAGTGTTGGCAATATGTGTGGAGTGTTGGCAATATATGTGGAGTGTTGGCAATATGTGGGGAGTGTTGGCAGTATGTGGGGAGTGTTGGCAATATGTGGGGAGTGTTGGCAAGATGTGGAGAGTGTTGGCAATATGTGTGGAGTGTTGGCAATATGTGTGTGAAGTGTTGGCATTAAATTTCCAGGTGTAAAGTGTTGGCAATAATGTTTTTGATCTCAAGTGGAGTGTTGGCAGTTTATATCCCTGTGTTGGAAGTTTAGTTATTTTCATACACACATAATTATATACACATACATACAAATAAACAAACACACAATACCTCCCTCCCTCACCCTCGTTCTCTGTTTTAGTTGGTTTTGTGTATTGACTCACGTTTTCTTTCTTTATCAGCAAGGAATGAGGTGGTGTTGTTGTTTTCATCTACACACACACACACACACACACATTAAAGGAAAGGCGACCATCAAAGGAAAGGGGTGTCTTCTGTGATTATTCTCAAGGGGAATCGGAATGTAATGATGGGGACCCCGAAACACAACTACAACAACAACCACAACAACCACCACCACTACCACCACCACCACAACAACCACCACCACCACCACCACAACAACCACCACCACCACCACCACAACCACCTCCACCACCACAACCACCACCACCACCTCCACCACCACAACCACCACCACCACCACCACAACCACCACCACAACCACAACAACCACCACAACACAGTCCCTTGATCGTCTACCTACTCGGCCTTCCTTCTTCCCTTCACGCATTTTCTCCCCCTTTCCTTCGACTTTCCTCTCCCTTCCCCTTTCACTGTTCTCCGTTTCTCTTCCCTCCTTCCCATCGGTCACTCATTTTCCCTTATGCTTCTCTAATCTTTCTGTCCTTCCCACCTATCTACCTCTCTCTCCCTTCCTCTTCCATTCTCTCTCCCTCTCTCCTCCTCTTTCAGTCTCTCCCCCTCCCACCCTCTTCCGGTCTCTCCCCCTCCTTCCTTCCCTCCATACCTTTCTTTCTTCCTTCCTTCCCTCTCTCCCTCCCTCCCTTCCTCTTTCAGTCTCTCCCCAAAAGGACTTAGAGGAGATTATCGTTTTCCATCCTGTGTGTATGTATGTTTGTACTCCCTTCATCACACCAGTAGATAGATCAGTTATAATATGTCCCTACCCCACCACAATAACACCAAGGGACTCGTGAGGACCAGTGGGTCGTCATGTACTGTTATGATGTTGTAACTCCTTTGTGTTATTTTCTGTGATCCTCTCCCCCTTCTTCTTTTTCTTTCTTTATTTATTTTTTCATTCTCCTCCTCCCCTTCCTCCCTCTTCTCTTCCTTTGTCTTCTGTTTTTCACCTCCCCCTTTTATCACTATCATCCCTTTCATTTTTGTCCTTCTCATCATCCTATTCTTTCTATCCTCATTCTTTCCTGCTTCTCCCTTTCCCTCTCTTTCTCTCCTCCTATCTCTTCTCATTTCACCTCACTTTCTCGTCTAGTTATCCCTCATTTTCTCCTCCTATCCCTTTTCATTTTCACTCGCATTCTTCTCCTTTCCTCCTATCTCTCTCTTTATCCTCCTTCTCCTCCTCACTTCTATCCTTCTCTCTCTCTCTCTCTCTCTCTCTCTCTCTCTCTCTCTCTCTCTCTCTCTCTCTCTCTCTCTCTCTCTCTCTCTCTCTCTCTCTCTTAAAGTATCCGTTCCATCTCTATTTACTGTTATCACAATCATTATCCAAATTTCCCAAGAGATTCATAATATTCGCCCCCTGGTTAATTATGTCATCATTCTGTCATCATCACCTTCCCGTCATCACTCTTTATCATCGCTTTCTCATCACTTTGTCGTTCTGTGCCCGACTCTCTCTCTCTCTCTCTCTCTCTCTCTCTCTCTCTCTCTCTCTCTCTCTCATAATCCGCTGCTGGGCGACCAAAGCGGAATTAAAGCGAGAAGAAAACGGGGTGTAAGATTAGAGAAACTCTATCCCTGATCCTCGCCACTTTGGAGGGAAGAGGAGGAGAAGGAGGAGAACAAGAAGAGCAGGAAGGAAAAAGAGAAGGAGAGGAGGAATTGGGAAGGAGATGAAGGAGAGGAGGAAACGGGATGGAGAAGGAGAGGTGGAAACGGGATGAATAGGAGGAAAAATAAGAAAGAGGAGAATGAATAAAGAGTAGAAGAAGGAGAGGAGGAAAGGGGATGAAGAGGTGAAAATTAGAGGAGAAATGAGAAGGAGAGGAGGAGGAGAAAGGATAAAGAGCAGGAGAAGAAAAGGAGAAAGAATAATAAGGAGAAGAATAAGAGAAAGGTTGAAGTGGAGAAGGAGAGGAAAAATGAGAAAGAGGAAAAGAGGAGGAAAAAGGATAAACAGGAGAAGAAGGAGAGGAGAAAGGAGAAAGAGGAAAAGAGGAGGATAATAGATAAAGAGGAGGAGGAGGTAGCCACATTAGAGGAAACGAGGAAAACGATAAAGGGAGGTAGAGAGCAATAACAAAATGAGAGTGGGGAAGTAAGAGATGGAAAAGAAAAGGCTGTAAACTAAAGAGAGGCGGAAATAAAAATAGAAGAGAGAGAGAGAGAGAGAGAGAGAGAGAGAGAGAGAGAGAGAGAGAGAGAGAGAGAGAGAAAAGGACAGTGAAAAATGTGAGCGAAGTGAGGGGGAGTGATTGCAACGACGGAAGAAGAGAAGAGAGACGGAAGAAAGGAGATAGATAAAGAAGGAACGAGAGAAAGTGAAGCAAAAAATGAGTGGCAAAGAGACAGCAAGGCGAGTCGTGTAACGGAGAGAGAGAGAGAGAGAGAGAGAGAGAGAGAGAGAGAGAGAGAGGGGGGGGGGAGGAGGGAGAGTAAATGAGAGAGGGCAGGAGAAAGTGGTGAAGGAGGCGAGTCAGAGAGAGAGGTGTCGAATACATCTAAAGGAGAGGCAGAGACGCTGTTGGGGGAAACGATCCTATCAAATCTTTCTCACACACACAGACACAAACATACACAAAGCATAGAAACGAACCTGAAACATATATACAAACACACACACATAGTTAATAATATAATTGAAGGTTTGAAGTTCTGCAATCCCCACATCTCTTGCCAAACGGTCGGCTAGTTAACGATGCAAACAAGTTATTGAGTAGTTTGCCTCTGTGTGTGGGTGGGGGGAGGGGGCAGGAGGAGGGACAGGGATGGAAGTAGAATATTTAGGGGGGGGGGGGGTAGCCGCTTGGTGTGGTTTGTCGACACCTGCTGAACCACCATGTTTTTTATTAGAGGAACTTCTTGTACGCCACACTCGTTTTGGTGGATTTAAGTAGGTCATAAATAATATTTGTCTGTATTCTCGTGTTTCATTCTGTTATGTTTTCGTGAGTGTGTGTGTGTGTGTGTGTGTGTGTGTATGTATGTATGTATGTGTGTGTGTGTGGTCATTGGATTTTCATGGGTCCCGCCTACTCTTATGTTTTGTTTGTTGCCTGTTTTTTTATTGACGCCACGGATCAATAATAAAAATAAAAAAATAAAGGGGGGGAGGGTAATATAAGGAAAGAGGGTAGAAAGAGGAAGGAGAAAGGATACAGTGTAATTTCAGGGCTACAGTATAATTGCACTTAATGGCTAACGTATTTATATATTGGGTATTAATTGAAGATATAAGCACATAGGCCTACCATTAAAAGGAATAAACCCAAGATGACTCGTGTCGTGACATTATATAAAAACATTGACTGTAGAGATGGTTTCGACTTTTGTTAATGTAGTTTTAAATCGTAGTCTATTAATTACTGAGTTGGCACAGCCCTGTTTAAAGCAACATGGTAACACTATTATTCATTGGCTAAATACAGCTTAATGAATAACGTTTACAATTGATATTCAGTATTACTTGCTTTTGATACTAATACGCAAATGTATATGAATAAATGAATATATATATAATACCTATGCCAAATTTCTGGTGAATATTCATACCTTCATATCGAGACCTATTAATGATGGCAATCCGAAGCCCTCACAGAAGCAATGTATTCACTGTCTCATCCAATGGTGAGTGAAGCCCCAGAACTCTCGCAGCTGCCGACCAGAAGGGCATATGTTCCTCACCTCTAATTAGTCTGGGTTTGGTAGGAACTGTGGATCGTGGCTGTTCAGTACTTTTAGCTCATTGCTTTATAGTTTTATGAATAAACTATATGTATGTATCTTTTTTGGTACTTTTACTTTAAAATATTGTTGATTAACATAATTGTAGAGGTCATAAACAAGTAAAAATCATCGCACATTGGAGTTATTGTATGTAAATGGGTGTTTAACAAAATATTAGGGCTTTGTCGTAGATATTATCGTAATTTATTGTGTAATTTGACCACAATGAATGTAATTATTCATTCTATAGCCAAATAATTAGTATCAAATGTCCTTTGCGTTACTATAGTCTATTTCATCTCATCTGAAAACAATGATATGTAAAATGGCAACATTGCATTGCCAGCTCGTGATTGGCTGAGCAAACATTGTCCTTAACCTTTGACTCGTTGATATAAACATTTAAATTAACCCTTCATTAACTTCATTGTATGATCCTGGGATGCAAAGAAAATCCTCATTTGTTATTTTATATATGCAAATCATGTCCATCTGTTGCATTGACGATATAAACAGACACAAGAAAGAAAAATTCAAATCCAAGTCGACTATCTTTAATTAAACGTAACGAACACAACAATGCAGCCAATTTTGTTTCTCCCAGTTTTACTTAGATAAATAGATATCTGTCTTCATAGGCACTCTTAAAAGGTATTCTAATATTTATTGAATGAAAATGGCATGAGTATTGTTATAATATAACCAGAAATACGAGGTGAGCTATATAGAACAGCTGTGATACTAAAAAAAAAAGTAGGGGCGGTAAATGTTGTGTTCGTTTACGTTTACAGATGGTCGACTTGGATTTGAATTTTTCTTTCTTGTGTCTGTTTATATCGTCAATGCAACAGATGGACATAATTTGCATATATGAAATAACAAATGAGAATTTTCTTTGCATCCCAGGATCATACAATGAAGTTAATGAAGGGTTAATTTAAATGCTTATATCAACGAGTCAAGGGTTAAGGACAATGTTTGTTCAGCCAATCACGAGCTGGCAATGCAATGGTGCCATTTTACATATAACTGTTTTCAGATGAGATGAAATAGATTATAGTAGAGAAAATCAGACTTAAAAATTAATCAGGAATAAGGGAAGCAGGCTGGAGCTTGAGTGTTGATTCCCGTTGGCCGCTAGAGGCGCCACCGTCCCAGCCAGCCAGAGCGACGACACGAGTGTCGAGTGGCCTATCCTTCTCCCATTACCAGAATCCTTGAGAGGGGGGGGGGGGGAGAGTTGTAGTAGCCGGCAGTCAGTCTCGCCGGCTCCATTTCAGAACTAGACAGCATACTGGTAACTGGTTGCACCTCTGATATTCTCTCTTCACCTCCAGTCTCTACACGTGTCTTTTCGTAAGTATTCTTCGTTATTATACGTGTTAAGGTTGAATTGATAAGATGTTTTATGCATACATTTGTGATAATTGTCTTTGTTACAAGTTTTTCTTTTAACGAGTTTAGGAGGTGAATACTAGTTCCATTTTATTTTTCTAGACAGTTAGGCTACTATTGACAAGGGTGACGAGAGATTGAAGACCCTATAAGAAGTGGGACAACAACCATGAAGAAAATGAAAGTAGATGCAGTTGAAGAAAGGGAGTCAGAACAGTTCACTGACAAATTAAGATGGAAAGAAATGACTCGGGTGGTTGAATTTGTAGTGAACATGAGTGAACCATTCTTCCTCACCACTATATCCACACAGGACTCGTTACAGCTCAGTTTCATATTACCCAGTTATTGTAGTTCATAAATGTGTTTTTAAAGCAATTGGTTATGGTATAGATCCTATCAATATTAGTGCTCAATTATTTTCAGTATCGATAGTTCATAACGTTGGTGAAGCATTAAAACTCCATTAGTGGCTGGAGCTACAAATTAATACTCCCATTTAAAGAGTAAAAGTTCATAATATTCGGAATTAACAAATTTACATGTTTGGGATATCATTACTTATAATTATCTGACATTATCCATAATTTAAGAATGGTTTCAGAAACGACAAATGGCCGCTGTGATGAAAGTGATAAGTCGAAGTTACAACTGTGAACGCTTACTACAATCATACCACAAGAACATACCCGTGCAAAAGTGAATCTCCCCGATCACTCGCAAAGACAAAGTTTGTACGAAGCTAATCACTCAATACAGCCTCTACTTGCCCTTCACTCCTACACTAAATCACCAACGCCCAGAGCTAAGTACCACGTGTTGAGTTCCCAGAGTCTTTTTAATATATTGTATACTTTGCTTTATATGCACTAATGAATTGTTCTCTCCCCGCTGCCAGTTATAGGTCTAGGGTCAGGATTTATGGAAGGTTATAACAGGGTAGGATGGTGGGGGGGGAACGAGGTATAGGATAGTGTTGGGGCTAGGTACAGTTGAGCAAGTAGAAAGTGCAAGAAACATATGGTTGTTTATGGCAACATCTGGCAGTTCTTTGTAGTAAACCCTCGTATCTTTATGAATGAATCACTGAGAACCCAGAGCCAATGTAAGGTGGAACGTGATTGGCTGAACTTTGAGTGGTGGTGAAGTAAATCTTATCCCATTTTACGTAAAGTAATATGTGGTAGAACAAATTGTAGGAAGTAATACTACAACAGTTATGTATTGAACAATGTTAGAGTAACAATGGCGTAATTTGCATTATTGATCTGTAAAACGTTAATAGCAACACAGCACAAGAAAGCAGCATTGGTTTGTTGGTTGTTTCGTGTTTTCACGATATTCGAATATGAATCAGATTCGAAGGGAGAGAAACGACATTGCTCCTGTAATAAATCGGATGCTGAGCATATATTTTGTCAATTTCTGTGGCCATTTGCTCTGGCACACAATGACTGTTACATTGATTTGGCAATAAATTAACTATTAACTATTTCATGCCTTAGCTTTTAAAATTCTTCTCTTTATAGATGTAATGTATTAAAATTACAAACTCTTACTGATATAATCTACATAATTGTAAGACAAGACTCCTGTAAGTTATGTGAGTTCACATTCACTGATGTATAACATATATTTTTGTAATACCAAACAGGGAGTTAAGCAAAATCCCACGGAGAAAGCCGTAGTTTATTGAAATTAAAACAGGGCCGGCTACATCGCGTAGCCCTCATCTGATATGAACTAAATCTCGTAGGAGGACAGATTATATACCGTACCGCTCAAAAGAGGGGGAAAAATAGAAAGGGAAAGGGAAGAGGCGGAAGGGTTACGTGAGAGGTGGGAGAAAGGGACAAGAGGGGTCACGTAGGAGGGAGAGGCTTAGCAGGGCATGAAGGGGGGAGTTAGGGGAGTTGGGGAAAGTGGGGTAAGAGGACAAACTCTCATGTGACCCGTCCGCCTCTCCCCTTCCATATCTCCCATTCTATAGGCGGTATATAATCTGTCCTCCTACAATATTAGGTTCATATCTGAAGAGGGTTAAGCGATGTAGACGAAACTGTTGTCGTCTCAATAAACTACTGCTTTCTCTGTATTTTTTAAATTTTTTTTATTCTGACTTTCACGGCACTGTGAATTTATCTTATTATTAAACAAGGACTAGTAAACCAATATCATAGTTTCATTTTTTCAATACCTAACCCAGACCTCTTTCTTTTCCACTCGTATGGAGGAGAAGGTTTGAGCCTGCGTCGAAAACAGTGGAATGAGGTGGTTAGCAAATTCGTAAACAGCGGCAGATATCAATTTTGCTGGCATGGTAATAGTTATCTAAATTAATTATGTAATTACTAAGGCCCCGTCCTCACTGTATCGGGCATGCCCGACGGGGATTACTTTTTGTGTGAAAGATCCCTCGTTCTTTACCACTGTTACCTGATCGATCAGGTAATAACACCAAGCACGCTTGTGTTGTCCACACCGTGATTTAGAAACACTTGTGTGACAGTCTGTTCTGCCCTCTAGTTTGGACAGGGCCTTTTTAAAGTTTAATGATTCATGCTATCCCTTAGCCCTACTGAATTTGATAAGATAATGGAAGATATTGTTTCTTTTATGCATAAATGTTTCCTCATATTTAACTTTCTGTCATGCACTGATATATATATATATTTACTCCCACAGTCATGCACCGACGACTGTCAGAATGTCTGTCATGTGCCATATAGTTGCAAAGACTGCGGAGTGCAGATTCCAACAACTAGGTTTTAACTACTGCGATATTTTCCAAGAAAATTCCTTCTTAGCAGTCATTTATAGGTTTCAACCATTAATTCTTTCAACATCTCTCAGTATATTAAGACCATGGCTTTTCCTCAGACAAAATTCCACCTTCTCATGACAGCATAAGACAATAGGACAATAGACAATACAAGTAAAATAAATATTCACCCAGTTTTATTACAGTCACGGAAAAAATAATATATCATATGAAAACAGTCATTCTATAGGGACCTGAAACCATTTAATGCAAAAATGACACTTCCATTCAGTATTTTGTCCACAGACCGTTGTTGGCAATCACATCACGAAGGCGGTCAGATAGAGAAGTCACATGGTTGTGAATGATTTGTGGCTTCCTCCTGAGGACTTCCCACTCCCTCATCATATGATTTAGCAGTTGCTGTCGTGTCCTTTCCTCTTCGGGTTCCCAGACATTAACAATATTAGCCCATACGTTCTCGATAGGATTTAAGTCAGGGCTGTAACTAGGCCATGGCAAAACTTCCAGTTGGGGCTGATCCTCAATCCATCTTCTCACGATGTTTGCTGTGTGCACGGGACAGTTATCATGCATGTAGATGATGGTCTCCGGATAAGGCAGGGTGTAGGCGCGGACAGTCGGCAGCATCACCTCTTCTAATATCTCTAAATACTGCTCAGCCGTGAACCTCCCTTCGATCTCAGTGACCTCACCAACACCATGAAGTCCAATCCAGCCCCACACATTACAGGTTACGTGACCACTGCGTGCCTCTGCGTATACATGCTCCTGAACATACCTGTTAAATAAAATCCTGTTAGTTTTGTAATATAACAAAAAGGTAAAAAATTAACAGTCGTGGGAATAAATAATCCTCCATTCTCCAAAACTCTCTGCCTCAGGTTATGAAGAAATATATTATGGTATCTGGTAACAACGCTCGACACCTTGTGTGTGTGTCTGATAAGAAGCTTCAGATAAATAGTTATAACTTAGGTTGGCAAAGAAGAATTTTTCAGATATGACAACTCAATGCTTAGCGAGGTGTGAGAGTTATTCACTAATATTTTGTCTTCGGACTTATAGGAAACTTTGGATATCATTGCCAAAGAATGAAAGGACTCTCCCCAAGAAAATCTGCCAAGCAAGGGATACAAACCTGTATAAAATTAGGCAGAAATGCCTGCCGCTGAGCAGCATTGTAGAATAACAAGCTTACTAATTAAACACTGGCTTTCATAGTCATGAAGCTTGAAGTCAACGTTTCATAACTGTATAGTTTTCAAGGTATTGGTTATGGGTCTCTACATGAATTATCCTTTACAGTCATTAGTGTCGACATAATCCTTACACAGTGATAAAATTATACAACGTGCAATAACTCTGAAAGTATGGAAATTTGTTTATGCCTTCATTTGTTTTAATTGCTAAATACAGTGCAGTCAAAACGCTAAGTGGTTTTAAAACCACTATAACTTACCTGGTATTGTTCATCCTGTAACAATGAAGTTTCCCATGGTTGGTAGAACTAAATGTCTTTTCATCGGAGAAGATGACTCTCCCCCAGTAGTCCAGGTCATGGTCCAAGTATCTTTGAGCAAAATGTAGGCGTGCCTCCCGGTGTCTCTCGGTTAACTTTTGTTTTTTTGCCGGTGTTCGGTGGTGGTAACCGAATTCCACCAATCTCTTCCTTACAGTCTCTGACGTCACAGGAAGCTGAAGATCTCGCCTAGCTGCCACAGCATTGGAAAAGGGTTGTGCTTCAATATACTCTTGTAAACGCCGATCTTCCTCTGCTGTGGTTTTTCTTGCTGGTCCAGGTCGACGGTGGTCTGTTAAGTCATCTTCCTCCTCCCACCTCTTAAGCCAGCAATAAACAGTGGTTTCGTGAACACCAAGGTCGGCAGCAATCTGGTGTGGTGATAAACCAGCCTCGTGCATCCCCACCATTCTCGCTCGCTGAGCAACTTTCTGCACGTTACGACGGTCCATCTTACACTGTCAGAACTTCCTGTGCTTCTGTTTGTATGCTGCGATATGAGGTTCCCTCATCACCTTCGTTTACTGATGCACAATGAATGAACTTCAAGTCGTTGGTTCAGTATCATTATTAACGTGTTTTAATGTAATAATAACAAATACTAACTCCCTGTGTTCCTAGCAGCTAGAAAAAGTTAATAGTTAATTTATTGCCAAATCATTGTAACAGTCATTGTGTGCCAGAGCAAATGGCCACAGAAATTGACAAAATATATGCTCAGCATCCGATTTATTACAGGATCAATGTCGTTTCTCTCCCTTCGAATCTGATTCATATTCGAATATCGTGAAAACACGAAACAACCAACAAACCAATGCTGCTTTCCTGTGCTGTGTTGCTATTAACGTTTTACAGATCAATAATGCAAATTACGCCATTGTTACTCTAACATTGTTCAATACATAACTGTTGTAGTATTACTTCCTACAATTTGTTCTACCACATATTACTTTACGTAAAATGGGATGATAAGATTTACTTCACCACCACTCAAAGTTCAGCCAATCACGTTCCACCTTACATTGGCTCTGGGTTCTCAGTGATTCATTCATAAAGATACGAGGGTTTACTACAAAGAACTGCCAGATGTTGCCATAAACAACCATATTTTTCTTGCACTTTCTACTTGCTCAACTGTACCTTGGTGGTGGGGGTAGGAATTTAGGTAGTTGTGATGGGTTCGGTTTAAGTTAACAAGTTGGTTGGCTGGTTCTGTCCAGTGTCTTTATTTGGTTGCTGGCATGAGTGGTCTGTCTTGTTGGTCGTGGCTTTGCTTAGCCTCTCAGCGTTGGATCACCTACATTTCTACAGTAGTTTTTAGAATATGTACATTAATTTGAATTGAAAAATACAATATGTGCTACACAAAAGTATAATTATGTACTATGGTGCACAAAATTTCTTTCCCTCAGCCAGTCACAATGGATAATTCCTTGCCTGTGGTTACGAAGGACAACACTGCCACATTTGCATTCAATCACTTAGTGGCTGGATGAGGAATGAACTTTAGTGCACCCAAGTACAATATAATGGTTGATACAGTTGCCGGACCATGCAGTGAAAAGTCGTGCTCCGATAACTATCTTTTACAGTGTACGCAGCTGGTATACTTCTTTCAGGAAGCATGCTGCCCAGACCAAGGACCCCCCGGACCCTTCAAGAGGAAATGGACGCAAAGAGCCATTCAAGAGGACAAACACCAGCCACAGACCATCAAGGGTCAGGATGAAAAAATAAACCACTGCGTGACGCTGGTAAGGGAACAGTGAAAGTTTATACCTATTAAGGTTTGGTGTAGAAGAGGACAAGGGCTAATACAGAATTTTCACAAATAAACAGTAAATAATAGAGCAGTTTTTATGAATTACCAGTCAATTTCTTGATTTCTGGAAATAATTTAGTAAAAAATGCAAGTCCGTGATAATGCCATGTCAAAGTATGTGTTCTGCTGTATTTTTTTTTTTTTTTTTTAAGGGATTAGCTTGGAAACTGAATGTAAAACCCCCATAGAAAATGTAGTTAGTAAAAATATTGTTTTTAAATATGGTCACAACATAGTACAAACTGCTACGAATGTCGAGTGTCTCCAGTTGAATCATAGTTAAATATGTATACTGTTAGTTTGGTTGAGCAGGAAAAAAAAAAAAAAATCTGGATGAAATATCTAAAACTGCATTACTGTGTACGTTTGACATTTATGTATATTGTTTGGTTACTATATCAGATCGGTGACGGACGACCAGAGGGAGGATTCAACACTGCATCTGACCAACATCAAGGACGGAGGATTCAAGATGCACCGGATCACATTACAAACATCAGACCCATGCAGAGGTAGATAAAAAAACAAAATTAAATACTTTCGATTATTTTTAAAAGTTGAAGAGGGGCCCCAAAACACGCACGTGCAGTGAGTGTACAAGTGACTTTGCTTGTAAGAAAGCTTCATATATGTGGACGACTTTATAGTTCGGTTGAAAAATATATGTAATATTCTCCAACTCAACACTGACATCGCCTACAGATCCCGGGATGCAGAGAAGGAAGCATTGACCCATTGGAGGTTGATTTGATGAAGAACCCGGTGTGTAGTCTTCCAACCCAGGACTTTATGCATACGGCACCAACACACACACACACACACACGCACGTGCTTTGGGAGGGTAGTGTCAAAGGGGTGTTGGTTTCATGTAATATACAGTAATAGATTTGATGTGGATAAATGTTGTATAAATTATGAGTAGATATATTGTCATGGACTAATTGATTTTTGTGCTAGTTAAAGTTTATTTGCTTTAACAGAAGCAGACCTTGTGGATGGATTTGAGAGGAAGTTGGTCTCCCAGGCAATGATCATTTTCAAGCTTGCCTTGCACTGGTCCAGCCCAACATACAAGCTTTTATGTGTAAGAACTTGCATTTGTTTTACGCTTTAAGTTAGGGGAAGGGGTCATTTATTTAAGGAGTTTAAGCCATAAATTGATGGGCTACTGAATGTTTAAAACTTTAGACTAAAGTTTTGCCTTGAAGATAATGTACGATCAGCTGTTTGTCAAAATATGAAGCTGTCAAATTTTGTAAATTACCTTAAATATGAGGCTAGTGATCAATTATATAAATATATAATATAAAAACTGTTGTATAGGATAACTAACATGGTACTAACACTTCACATCAGGATAACCTTTATGCTTTGTTTCAGGTGGCATGAGACGAGGCCAAACATTTCTATAGTGCTGTCAGTAAACCAGGAGGCTCTAGCTGTCCACTTGGTACATTTCTCTCGGCTCCACACTCCGGCATCGCCCACCCCAGTCGTGACTACATCTTACATTTATTTGCCAGGTAAGGAATTTTCAAAGTTAAAATAAAACTACTTCAGTGAAAGAAATGTAATACTTAGGGCTATAGGCAAGAAAATTCATATTAACGAGGACTTGTTACCGGTACGATGACTACATACACACGCCTGAGTAGTATGTGTACCACTCCATCAACACCCCAGGTATTCTTTACTACGGCCCTTAGTCTCGCTATGATAGTTTTGTATAAAAAATTGGGTTGACATAAGGGAATACATCATTAAATCTGACTTAAGTCACAAGCACCATACTTTTTTTTCAGAAATAATTTGAAGATATGACAGATATGACCGCCCTGGGCCTGGAAGACCATGTAGGAGGAAAGCGGTGAGAGAACAAGCGCGAAAGAAATGACTGTTGAAGAAGAAGAGGTACCAATACCTTTCCATTACTGCCCACATCACCTCAGAAGAGGAACTGCGGGTGTGAAACCTAAACCACTCACAGGATTGCAGAAGAGCTAAGTACCCCACTGCTTCCATCACCACTCGACTACAATTGACAAGTGTCCGGAGGTGTCCAGTTGCCAAAAATAAACAAAGATAATTCTTTACCTGCCCAAAATATACTGATCAGATTAAGCTGCCAAAATTATAACTGATCAGATTAAGCTGGCAAACATAAACACTGATCAGATTAAGCTGCCAAATAGTTCCAGTACAGTAATGCAATGGACACTTGTCAGTTGTATACATAAAATGTTACTAATAAAAATTTCTGGTGTTTTCCTAACTGGTCGTTAGATGTAGGACAAGAACGATAGGATTGGGAGGGTTACCTTTGGGTGGGTGGATAGGTAAATTGTTGGTTATGGGAAAATGTATCTATTGGTCATGTAGGTATATAGTTTGTGTAGGCTGGTTGCTGGCGGGTGTTTATTGCTTGCCTGTTTGTCTGGCTGGTCGTCGGTCGATAGGAAACTAATATAAATTTAATAAGTTCTCTGTGATCGGTCTACAGGAAACTGACCGCTGTGTGGGGCCCAGACTGGTATTTCCCTTGAGTAAAAATACACGCAGTAACTAGAATAAATTTAGTAGTGTCTAATAGCAGACTCTGGAGAAAGAGTAATGTTGGTTTGACCTGATTTGGCAGTGTTGTGGGCGATAAAATACCAGTATGAGCATAAAGCCAGAGGTCAGTTTCTTGTAGACTGATTATAGCAGCACATGATGATCTACACGTAGACTGCCTCCCAGATTACCCCCACTCCCGACCCTCCCGCTTCACGTTACGCCCCCTATCCCCCCCTTCACGTTACGCCCCCTCCGATTGTCTATGGCGAGAAGAAAAACTACCATAATATTTTAGGAAATTGCAGAAGGCCTGTTGGCCCAGTTCTTGCCAGCTATTGATTTAAACTCTATCACTTAAGAGTCACGTATCTGTCCAACCTATTTTAAAAGTAATTCAGTGTTTTTGCATTTACTATGTTTTGGAGGTTTTACTAAAATCTAAGTATATTATATAGCAGTTCTCATCGCTATCTACTGCCTGGTACACTTCAGAGAAAAATGTAACAGATTTGTAAGGCAAGATCTACCTTTCATGAACCCATGCTGTGAGTCTTCAATTAATCATTCTAAAGTGTTCTAATCCTATTTGATATTGATTCTAAGAGCTTCCCTACCGTTGATGTTAGGCTAATTGGGCAGCAAGCTGACGTCACTGATCTATCTCCCATTTTAAGTATGGGAACTGTTTGAGTTTCCACGCTAATGGTACGTCTCCAGTTTCTATGGATTTTGTAAAAACATCAGCTAGTTTGTTGCAAGTTTCTTCCTTATATTGTTTTTATATTCTGGCAGAGACTTTATCTGGGCTAGATTTGTGCCTTTAGTCTGTTTCTCTTAACACTTTTCTGTTGATGTCCACTACGCTTAAGACAGTCATTGTTACCACTATAGACAGTTTGGGGCGATTGTATTTCTGCTAGACTTTCTGAGGTGAATACCGACGTAACGAATTTGTTGAAAATGTCACTCATGTCTCTTAAAGTTAGTTAGTTGTCCCTCTGTTAATGGTCCTACATTTTCTTTGGCCTATGTCTGGTAAAAATCCTTAGTGTTACTCTGCAGCTATGTTTATCATAATTCCCATTAATCTCTCTTAAACCGTGAATTGGTTTCTTAGATGCGCTTTACAAAAAACCCCCTTTTCTGGCCAATGAGATCTTATTGTTATTGAACCATCTGGTATCACGTTCTTTTCCGAATTTGTGTTGGTATATAGAACTGTTGTGGCCGGTGTAATATTTCGGTAAACTGATTATAGCTGTGATCCATATCAGAGGTATCACCTGAAATCTGCAAATGATCTACTCGATTGATCCTCTACCGATCCTTTAGTAACTTCTGCACTCCTGGGGGCATACTTTAAAGTTACACATTGTCTCTAATGCCCCTCAGATGTTCCCTCAGTTTGCTATACTGAAATTTTGGTTCAGTTACTGAATTTTCTGTAGCTCTTTCGCTACCCTTTATTTGAAATGTTATATATTGCAGTGGTCGCTACTTCCTAAAGTACAGTCGGCAGCATAAGTTCGCTTCATTTCTACCTGCGTATGTATTAGCTATAGTGATGTAATACAATTTTAATGCAGAGATGACGGATATAGTTTTCATATGGTAAATTACGTATGTTATTGGAATAAAAACTGGTTCAGAATGCAACTATCTGGTCATATTAGCAATATACTAAGTACATGAGATGGACGCGAATTTATGCTGCCGGCTGTACCTCCTATTTTCAGACTGAACTCTTTTAGTTACTTAAAACAAGATCTAGTATGTTATCTCCCCTTGTTGGCTCTTGTACTAACTGTGGGAGGAAATTATCTTTTATTGTCTCGAGAAACTCGGTCGACTTGGTTGAACTGATCCATCCAGTTAATATTGCTAGATTCGAAGTCTCCTACAATACATAATTTTTGTCTCTTAATTCATTACCTCCCACATGTCTACTGTTGTCTCGATCCAAATCTGGGGGTCTATACATAACCCCTAACATTAGATTATCTCTACAGTTGTTGATATCCAGCCATAGTGATTCTGTGTCTTGCAGTGTCTTTAATGTCTTCTCAACATTTTATAGTATCTGGAATGTATTTCTACACCCACTTCCTTTCTGTCTGCTGTCAGCATTGAACAAATTAAACCCGCTAATTTGGAATTCAGTTCTGAAGCGTCAAATTCATCAAAGTATCGTTTAGCGCTATATTAATTTTCTCCGTACTAGCTGTGGCTACCTTGTTGCAGACAACTGCAATTGATGTAGTGTACTCTGATGGAACTATTTGTACTACCTTTATTATTACTCCAATGGACTTTCTTTACTACTTTCTAACCTCCCTATCTCCCAAGATGGCCTCTGCTCTTCATACCTGCGTTACTGTAACTCCCGACCCCACATACTCGCTATACTGTTGCATTCCTGTCTGTCCCCTCCTGGTTTTGTTTTAGCCCAAGCATCAACGAAATCTCCCGATTTTGCTCCTATCAGTTGTTTTAGCTAACAAAGAAACTACTCTCCTACTAAGGTGAACCCCATCCCAGGTGTACATCATCCTTGCAAACTGTCCAGTTGTCTATTGATACAAAATTCCCTGGATAATCATTCTAGTGGTTTTTCTTCTAGTCATAAACACTCACGCCTGTGTCATACTTCCAGCCCATTATGGACTCCACTATAAGAAGACTCTTCTACTTCACAATCACCTTCCCTCCTCTCCTGCCCTGGAACTTCCGTCTGCCATGGTGTGGGTTTTCTTCTCGTCTAAGAAGTGTTCGTTGAAAATGATATCCCCCGATCATCTGATCTGGATGCCCAGCCAACCCAACCTAGCCCAGGGATTTGAAAAAAAAACAACTGTAATGGTAAGTAGAAAGACAACGATTTTCTCGCTTCCTACAAGTTATTTCAGGTAGTTTGGACGATATTAATACATACAGAATAGGTGGTTGATACAACAAAATACCACGCGATGGAGACGTGGTATTTCTGCCAATTCTCTTGTAGAGGGTAGGAATAGTGGTGCCAAGAAGGGCTTGGAATTAATGAGGGGGTTGAGAAGCTTTGCTTAAAACATAATGTATTAGAATGGAAAGTAGTGAAGGGTTGCCTGTAAAGGCGGGAGTAGGTTAGGGTTGTCAGTTGCTTAATTCTTGTATGGATGGTATGGTAAGAGGTGAATGCTAGTTTAGAAAATATTGGTAGTAGTGGTTGAATCGGTTTGCTAACGATACAGCATTTGTGGCAGATTCGGAAGAGCAGTGGAGCCAGTAAGAACGGTAAAAACAAAGTAATGTGTAGGAAAGATAATAAGTGGATGAATATAATGGTGGATGTTAAAATAGCGAGGTAAAGTTTTGGGTAAATGTGTTAGGATTGAATTTGATGCTTGGCTATAGATCTGTTTGAATAGAGCAAAAACAAGGTTGTGAAGGGTAAGCTGCACTATATAAAATGGAAATATGAAAGAAAGGGCTGGGCATAAGAGATGAGATAACTGAAAAAAGTTTAGTGACTTGGCTAAGTGGTCAGGAAGTGAGGACAGGCGTTGAGCATTCGCCCGTGCAGAACAGTGTTATGATGGTTTGGGTATGTGGAGAGAGGAAGGCTACAGGGATTGGATAGACAGCATGGAAGGAAAGGAGTTTGACCGGAGTAGGTAGAACGATAATACCTGGAAATGTAAAATCAACTAGGACTGTCACAGATGTTAAAGACGTTATTGGAGTGCGGAAACAGTTATTTACTTTAAAAATCAGTTACTGATTTGTCTTCTGGTTGAAAAATCTTTAGGTTCCAGTTTTCATATACTGGCATGAATTTGAATTGTTCTAATTAGAGTTAACAATTAGATCGTTTCATTTAACGTTTGGAAAGTTTGAACGAGATTAAATTCTGTAATCTATTGACCAAATGAGACTGTACTGAGGTTGGAAACTAAGCTTCTGAATTGACCAGCATGAATGAAAAATCCACAAGTTTTTGACTAAAATATATATACAGTATCTCCCACAGATAAATTTTAAAGACTTGAGGAAGGCAAGTGATGTAATTTACTCTACTGCTAAAGAAGTGCATGCATGAGCAAAATTTGTTCCCATTGTACTGTACTTGAATATTTAAAGTATTGTTATAGGGAAAGTATTTTGTATTAGGAAACTTGGATGTTACTGTAAACATGTTAATAGGTAATGGAAATTAAACAAGTTAAATAATTCGCATATTTCTCATACCTAGTGGTCTGCCCCGCTGTTGATTTAAATGTTCTTGTTTAACTTGGTTTAATTCGTGGGAATATGAATGTTTAAACAATATCCATCAAGTTCTCTCTCCAGGTAACTATCATGAAGATTGGCTGCTTGTTTCTTAATATTGGCACAACTTTCTCATCTGGATGAACACTAAATGGGGAAGTATTGTGTAGTGTAAGGTAAATTAGCCTCGATAAATCTCGGGGATAAAGTATATATATCTAATAACCTCCCCATACCCGATTAGTCTGAACAGGAATAAAATATTTCTACTAAAAATTATTCCAGTTCCCAGGCGGTGTGGCTGAAAGGTTCATCATTGCAGCCTGAGGATGGATACAGACAAAGCCTCTACAGCTGGTGATGTACACTCGCTGACCATAAAATATCTTTAAGAGCCCACCTAAAGGCTCCATTGGGGCCTGTCTTCCAGAAACTGTCGCATATGAAAGTAATAAGTTTAGGATGTGGAGATGTCCATTACTATTGAATACTATTAGTTTAGATAATGAAGAGGGATCCTTTATATTTAGATACGGTCCGACATAATAGCTATCCAATTCACAAAAAAAAAAAGCCACCCCATGAAAAGTACTTGAGGTTGATTTTTTTTTCATCCACAGGTAAATGTCAGCAAGGGGCCAAATTGATGAGAAACCAATTATCCTGACAGTGAGGACACACTAATCTCAAGGCCAGAAGAAAAACCTGGAATGTTTAATTAGGCCCCTGTGCTGACATGAGTACAATGTTCAGTCAAGGCCAAAAGTAGTGTACCCATTTTGTAAGAAAATGTAGGGGAACATTTTATAGTAAAATATAGAGGGTAAGGGCAGAACCTGTCTCGATAAATAGCTGTCCTATTTAACGAGATGGCAACCCACTACTTCATAACACTTGTAGTGTTTATTGAATCCATGCAGGATTAAGAATCCCAACTTGTATTCCATGTTATACATTAAGTGGTACTTAAACAATAAAGACCTAAGGATACTTACTTTTTCATTTTCACCAGACTTATTTAAAAGCAGTCTAAATATAAACTGGTAGTTCCACCTACTACTTGACAGCAAAGTATAGGCTGGATTGCAGTCAAAACTTAAATGAGAAAGGTGGTGGTTAAAGCCACCTAGGATTTCTTCAGAAAGTAATTACTATGTTAGCATGAGTGCTTTTATATCCTTAGCAGCAAACATAATTAGTAATTCATTATTTCTTGAGTTACCTACATGCAATTCCATAGTCTGTCTAGTATACAACTAGAGTGAATATTTTTAAAATTTACTTTATTATATTAAAAATGTATTTACAAATATTTAATTTACTGGAGCCTACACTTATTTCCAATACAAAAATACTTGGAATGTGAATTAAGGCTGTACTGTAACTTCATACATGAGAATCCTTTTAACTTTACAAGTTGCGTGCAGTTGTAAATCATACCACCACCTACATGTGAGGAAAAATTGCACACTGATAACTTATGCAGTTACTTTCTTTGCCATATATAATATCTATACACCTTTCATTGAAGCACCAAAACTTTCCTAGAACCAACACCCTCAGTTACACTCCTAAGAACCTTAAGGACCCGACGCTTAGTCACATCAGCAAACAAGTGACCACACATTAGAGATGCCACAGCATTTCTGAACAGTTAGAAGATGAGACATTCCTTGGTAAATAATATGCTCTTTTGCTGATTACAAATTTTCAGTTATTTTTGCCAGCTGTTTCCTAAACTTATCACACATTATTGTGTCCTAAAACAAGCAGGAAATTAATTATTCATTTCAGTCCTAACATGAATACTATGGTAAAGATTTGACAAATCCATGAGCCACTGCAGAAAAAAACAAATGCATGCTCTAGCACAGCATTTGATTTTATTCCCCCCCCCCCCCCAAAAAAAAAAAAAAAATACACACCCTCAGATCAAACTTTGCTCTAGATGTAAACTTACCCATCTTGCTTCCTAGCCCTAGGTTTTCTCCACGGTTAATGTTTGCTAAGATATGGAAGCTGCTAACTGCATGCCGCCTGAAACATTGCCCGATGTTCCTTTATCAGGAATTGTTCAAATTCTAGAAAGAAATTGCAAAAAATCATATCAGTAAATTAAATTACAATAAAAATATTAAGATGGTCTGAAGGTATTAAATATAACAATTATGCCTGTCAATATTCTTATTATCCTTCAGTCTTAACATATAGGAAACCAAAGTCACAACTATGGGCCCCAATCCTAAAAATTCACAGTAAACTTATTTTAAAAAAAGCTTGATCGTTTATTTTGCCGAACAAAGGTGGGTTTAACACACAAAAAACTACTGTAACTACTATCATGAACAATGAGGCAAACATGTCTCCTTGCAGGTTAGCATGCAGGAGTTTGAACAAGCTTAAATTATTATTATTATCAATACCCATTTTTATTTTTTCAAAGGGTGGGGGGCTCGTGAGCCAGAAATTAATAAATACATTATCATAAAGGAATCACTTCCCTTCAAATCTAAAGCCCAATGTTTCTTTGTGACTCGAGGGTGCTCTCCCCTTAACCATACTACCATTAAAATAATCGGACAACCTGAATGGGAAATTTAATAAATATTATGACAACAGTGCATGATTTCACATGAAAAAGTTGTTGTTGTTGGCAATTTTGAAGTTACTGTACTGATTCCTCCAAACAATGGTAAATAAAAGACCACTTCAATATAATTCTGAAGAATCAGTTAGTCTCTAAATCAACAACACCATTATAAACTTACTTCTGAACAGGCGACGTTGCTGTGGCTCCTCGGAGAAAACACCTGAAAGAATACCCATCATGGCTGTATAGTCTTTATCCTTCTGGTAAGACTTTACCAATGCTGAGAAAACACCATACTTCTCTTTACTAAGGCACGACTTTACCTGTGAAGAAAAAATTAATTAAAAAAGTAAATAAAATAACATACAAACAGTGTCCAAAGAAACTTATCCTTAATATAGTCAGTTATAACTTTTGCACAATGTTAGTAAATCTAATTGATTTAGAGAAATTAACATGGAGATTACAGTGCCTAGTTTACCTCTTTTATGTAAACAGCAATTGACTTTAGCTTTTGATTTTCTCCAGTTTCTTGTTTTGATGTTGTAGGGACTGGTGGTACATGGCCCGGGAGAAGGGACTCTTTCTGGCCACTGGGGAGGCTCTCTTGCAATCCTTCACAGGATTCAGATTCTCTGCATAATTCTGCTGCTGGATTGAGAGGTTTAAGAATATGGGGCGATACATTATTACTCACTACTGTTCCTTCACTGAGGCTCTCCAGCCTCTCAGGAATCTTCTTAGCAACCAATTTGATCTTTCTCTTCTTGTTGTTGATCTTAATACTGTTATAATCTGCTGGAATATGACTGGGGGAAGCAGACGATGATGAGGCTTGAAAATTATTAAAATTAACTATGGATGACTTCTCCTCTAAAGCTGAGAATAAAGATCCATCCCCTCTGTTAGTTCTCTTCTCTCCCTTTTTCACACCAGAATAATCATTGGTCTCCCAGTTACTTGTGTTGTAGTCTGTGTCTTGATTTGCCCTCGCCTCAGCCAGCTTCTTCCTGGTGGAGTCGGAGATAATAATACGAGAGGATGCTGACTGAAGGGCCTGAGCAGGTACAGGTGGGAGAGAGCTTCCTCCAGGAGCTTCATACTGAATACTTATTGCTGGTTCCCCTTGCCCCTTCTTGGCTTCTGGTTGGGGTAGCTGCAGGAGAAGTTTAATACAGTAGGTTGCAAAACTATACATTAAGGATACAGGTATGTATATTAGAAAAGGCAAAACAACAGACACCTTACTTTTTACTGACAAAGTATCCAAGATTAATTTTGTATATGGATATCATTTGTTTAAAATATAAGCATTACCAGATCATTTAGCCCATATTACAAGATATATTTTACTCAATTAAATAATGTTGAATGAAAAGGTACAAACAACTGCATCTACGTTATGGAGTTTTCGTGAACAACTTAATTCCCACACAGGAAATGATCATAGTTATTAGGAATCGGCTACAACACCATTACCGTATTTACTCCATTAAAGCCGTTATATGCTAGACTCACCGAGTTATGAGCCAAAGAGTCTACAGTCGTCACCAATCCATAATTCAACTTCATTCTCAATATACCCAAGGGCTAAATTTTGATGTGTACAACTGGCCGCATGCACACCCACCCTCAAAACTACCGGTATGTGTGCTTTCACTCATATCTCTGGTTCCCATACACAGCTGAACACACACAAAAATGACAATTTCCTCAAAAAATGTACCGTAAATAATACTGCAAAATAAATCTAATCATTTATATTAACATGAAATAAGGTACAGTATTGTGGTGTGGTGGTAGGTGAGGAAGTGTGGGATTCAGAGCTGGTAACAGTCAGTTTATCAGTCACGGCATACTTGTTGCCACACGGACCTATTATTCCCATGATTTTTGTGATATATTTATGCTTAATTTTCGTACAGTCATCTCCTTTCAATGGCGCTGAAGATAGAGCTTTCAAATGATATTTGTAGTAATGAAAAGAAATGACAGATTATCACATTACATGAAAAAGTCGATATTGTTAAGAGAAAGGAGAAAAGGCAGCAACAATTGGTCATGCTTTAAGGTTGATCCAAACAACTATAACCATCATAGTTATAGACAATGAGTGCATCTTATCTCACGTTAAAGATGCATTTCCTATGCAGTCAACTATAATATCCTAATAGAGCAAAGATCAAGTTTGTTAATGGAAATGGAACAGTGTGGAGTCACCGTGGTGATACCAACATGACCCGATGCATATTTGGCTCCATGGCTCGCTTGGCAGTGACGCAGCCAATTATATATCAGTACATCACCATTTTTCAGGCAATAAACATTGAGTTTCTTATGCATACCTGTTTGGAAAAAGCATAACTATATGTATGGTCAGTCGACATAGGGTATAAATGTATGGTACAGGGACGGTAATTAGTGTTTTGTATAAAATCAACTTGTGTCACTTCTCAGGCTATAGGCCTTTGTGACGATGCAGCCAGAAAATCTCCGCATAAGCCAGATATACATCCTAGTTATCTAAAAGTGTACGAGACACTGACAGAATCAGAGTTATCCGATATCCCACTTAGCGAGAGTATTCTGTAGTATATAGTCATTATTGACCTTGATCTGGATCCATCAAAACTTAATCATATCTTTGTTTCATAATGTGGGTTAGGGTGGGTGAGGATGCCAAAGCCAAACCAAACACTCCCATAAAAAAATTCCAGACTGTGCCACTGTTAGTTCACTACTTCCATTCACAACCATTACTGAATAGAGAGAGAGAAACATCTTACCAGATTCTTGGCATTTTTAAAAAAGTTTATGACATCTCGTATAGCTGGACCAAAATTGTTGTAAACATTAACATGAGGTCGGACCCACGCCGACAACTGCTGCCTGAACCCTCCTGCAGCAAAGCGGTTGTCACACAGGATAATGGCCCCAAAGTCATCCTTGTGGCGAATAACACGACCAATGGCCTGATTAACTGCTCGAGATGCCTCCAGTTGGTACCACGCCTGACCACTCAGGCCTCGCTGAAAAGGTTACTTTTTAACCCCATTTTCCCAATTGCTATGAAGCTAAAAATAACTAACACTTACATCAATTTATGTAAATATAGTACAGTATATCATTTTCATTAATGGCACAATGTAGCAAATACATAATCATCCCTGAATACTGTTATTGTTCCTTTATTTACTATGTGAAATGAGGATCCTAAAGAATCCAGCAGCTCATATATACATATAAGGGTATGGTATATTCACTCACTTTGTTCTTTGCTCGTGATTCCTCAAGGTACTTCTGCTTCAGAACAACTCTAGGATCTTTGAAAGGAGGGTATGGGAGCCCTGTAATAATGACAGCACGCCCATTGCGATCAGCAAAGTCTAGCCCTTCAGATACCTGAATGGATACAATATATGCAAGTTTTATAATAATTCATTACACAGTTACCAGTTATGTCTCTGACTTAGTAATCAACTTTATTTTTAAACTTTATACCTTCAGACTTCTTCCAAATATTATACCTTACATATACAAATTGTACAATGCACAATTACTTGATTAGATATCTTACCTTTCCTCGGCAAACAGCCATGAAGCATGCACCTTTGAAAGCAGGATCATTTATCTTTTGATAAAACTCTTCCATTGCATTGAGAAATTCTTCCTTAATCTGAGGCTCCACAAAAATAGGCTGTAAAGGAAATTACGAACAAATTATAGTTTCCTCTGTGTGCAACATACTCTATAAATCATAGTTGTAGTCAACAAATTCATCAAGGTAGCAAAGAAATGATGTTCTGGATAAAGTAATGTAAGCAAATATTGAAATTCTGAATACAGCACCATATGCTGCCTTTGAAAGGATTTATATTATAGGATTGACTGCAGATGACTGAGAGATGTATGGGGTTATTAACACTTAAATTGACATTTGGATAATTGCAATGAATATTTGGTGCCAAAAAGTATGATAACAAAACAAGAACAGTCAACACACTCAAAGCATGCTACTCCTTGTCCTTGTATTATATCACTGACCATGACAGATAATTGGAACAAAAAGGTGAAAAGAATTATTCTCCTGCTGCAAGAACAGTGCATAAAAACATTCCTAACACTCCTCCCTATACAATTGATGCACATTCTTTTTTTCCAGCTTTATGAGCGTCCAGGCCCAGTAGGCTAGAGCCAAACTGTTCCTTCTTTCCCTTATTCTTTCTCTAAAGTGACTTAAAATTAAAGTCCTACCTTTCCAACAGATATCTTGGACCAGATGCCAGATGCCTGCCAATCATCACGGCATGAACGGAGAACAGTGTAAGATGGGAAGAAAACCAAGAGACCACCTGGGATGACTCGAGACAAGTTGAGAATAGTCTGCCCTAGCGAGGTCACATAGCGAGGGTCACTCCTGCAGGCCAAAATGAGTCATTTCACAAGCTAAGTCAATAAGAAGGCAATCCCCAATCTACAGAAGAATAAGATTGAGGGGCTAGGTATGAGAGGGTTCCAACCAGTCAGGACAGTGAACATGAGCTCTATTGTTTTGGGAGTTTGGTTAGGATTTCATACGAGTACCACTAGCGTGACAAATATTTTATTTTGTGGACTAAAATGTGTGTAGCTTAGGAAGAGGGAGCTTGATGGTGCAAAGAGAGAGTATTGAAAAAAGAAAACTGTAGACTCTTATGTTTTGGCCATCCCACTGTGGGGAAGTTTCAGTAGGAAATCAGGGATCAGAGCTATAGATAAACATATTATATGTCACTTCCCAAACTCTGCCCCCTTATTTGTTAAAATCATCCCACTTAAAAATTAAAATAAAAAATACAATTTAGAAATAGATATTTTAGCACCACACCTATTTTTGAAGGAAGAGTTGAGAGTAAATCCATCAGGCCCACAACATACTGTCCCTACCCACACTTGATAAGGTTGAATGATATGGGGGTTTTCGAGTTGAATGGGGAATGGAACCTGTTGATGTAAATAAAAAATTATGATTAGTGAAATGTATAACACCATTAATAAATTAAATCTTCCTGAGTACTTATTTAAATAAATCAATTAATGGTATATTTCCTTTTAAATCTGGAATTCAATTGGCTAAAAAAATGTCAAGTAGTAATAAAAAATTACATAATTACATAAAATCATATTAATAATATTGTGGGACTTTATAACAGAGATAGTGGATACACTGGCTGGTTGTGTTTGGGAAATGTAATTTTCTCCAAATATTTTAATAAACAATAACTTTAAAATCAGCCACTAATAATTCACCAAATACAACAAAGGCCTTTCTTAACAACCTCTACTGTCAATCTACTGCAACCTATCCAAACTCAATTTCATAGATCATCTCTCCACTGGTAACTATCCGCCCTAGCTTTTCTTTCCAACCATAGTAGCACATGCATGCAAGCATGCATATGTGAGCACACACACACTTTTGTCCTTTTTCTGCCTAAATAATTTTAAAACACTTTCCCTATAAATATGTGAAGGTGAACCACATGTGCATAGCGGAAGTCCACCGTAATTTGGAGCAAAGACATGATCAATTCACCTGGAGTTCTGATGTGAAGGAATCAAGAGGACTGAGGGTTCCACTAGTCAATATGATACACTTAGCACCCTGCTCTGCCAGGTCCTTCATCCTGAGATAGAAAGAGGAAATTTTTTATCTTAATTAACACTCCTACAAATAATTTCACCATACTGATGCCACTTAACTGAACCAAAGTCATTTTTACCACCATAACATATTATTTAATGAACATTAAATCTTACAAGTACTGCTAATGATTAATATGGTACAGTTTTATCAACATTAAGTTTTATATTTATATACCATTTCAACACAAAAGGGAAGGAAACTCAAAGTTTCCATGGGAAACACAGCATTGAAATTGCCTAGAAAAGACCCAAAAAATGGTGAACAAATGACTTTTTTGCACTTTATAAATGTGCCAGCAAACACAACTACCAGCTTTATGAACTTACCCAAAGCCTGGGTTGAAGCACCAGTAGGAGATAACTCTGCCAGCTTTAGATGTGAGGGTGTTAGGCTTGGGTGCTCCCCAGCCTTCAGGACGTTTCTTGGGTTCCTCAATGTTAACATGGACCTGATATGGGACACAAGCGTGTTAAGAGAAAATCCAAAACATGGTATGTTCTCTAAAGCATCTACGAAAAATTGCATAAAAACACACCTTGTAACACTGCTTGACAAACTCCATGTGATGCAGCGAGAAATTATCTTTGCTGAACACAATTTTAATCAGGTCAGAAAATTTCTGCAGTCCCGCTCCTTTACGTTGAAATGGAGATGAGCTGTTCGTAGTCAGGTACTGGATCTGTGAAGTATAATAGTATACTGTACTGTAATATGCATTGTTTATGGAACCATTAACACAGAAATTACAACCTACTAGCTGTTGCTGGCTTCTCGTAATCTATAGAAATCCCTTCAAGGGTTTCATTACATAAGTAATAAAGGGAAACAAGTATTTTTCACTTCACACAAAATGCAATCAAGTACTGTACAGCTTGAAAGTGATTACCAGTTTGTCCAGAACTTCAAGAATAATGGTCTTCTTTCCCGGGGTGATGTCAGCCTTCTCCAGGAGCTCAAACATGAAGCTACCAGGATAGGTGGTGCCCGTACCATCAGAAGGCAAGGGCAGGACATCTATGGCCTGGTTGAAGACAGGATGAATTGAGTACATTTTTACCCTTTGATTTATACAAATACCACTTTGGAAGAAGATAAGTTAATTATTCCATGAAGGCTTTCACCTTATATATGTTTATGTTATGACTCAGAACCACAGTCTATTTTCCAAAACATGAACTTTTAATATAGTCCTCTACTGTTTAAAAAGAAAGGAATGACTAAGGAAACTATACAAGCCAATCCTGGACTGAAAATGTATAAGTGCTAACCCCAATAATTTGAATATAAAATATGGATTCAAACAATTTCCTTTTCAGAGGCAAAAATTGAATAACAATATTATTATCTATATACTGTATATGAAATATTTGTACTGGACTTCAAGGAGTTGGACTCAGTAGGGAAAAGTAAAGCAGGTATGTTTTTTAACAGAGTCCATGCTGAAACTGAGGAGGAATGTACAGTGTACAGGTATTAAACATTTTTAAACCTTAGTATGTCACCTTTGTTACAACAAACCAAGAAATACTCAAAAGCAGTCACTCATTTCAGAAATACTGTCTTATGAGTGATGGAGTTGTTATTGTTGAAGTTCCTCAAGCCGTATGGCCGAGCAGTCCCGTGAGTGATGAAGTAATACTCCTACCTTCTCCAACTCGAGGAACAGTGCCTTAAGGGTGTACAGATCATCAGGGCTAAAGTCCTCTGGGAGCGCCTGACTGGAATCATTGGCAGCTATGGTGGATCCTTCACTGGCATCCTGGAACTTCTTCATTACCTGCAGTTATAGTAAGATTTGAATTCACAATTTTTATTCAGCTATTCAACTGTTAATAAAACATATTAACATCAAATAACCGTCTATAAATACAATGATTATTGAATTCACTCATTCAATTTCCCAGCCCACAGGTACCAAGAATAGACTTTACTTTGAAGAAACACAACTTAGTAAAACTGTAGAACATCTAAAACAACAGAGTATACATTACTATTATATTAATGTCACATGCATCACATTATAAATACATGTAGTCAGGTCAATTGTATCTTCCTCACCTGTGTCACCTCATCAATACACAGTGCCAAGTCAGTTGAACGGATCTGCAATGATGCTGCCTCCTCACACATCTTTTCTATGTTGTGAGCCTCATCAAAGATTACTATATTCCCCTGCAAGCAATAAAAACACAATAATGTAGATATCTGGCATGGTATTTCACTTTCTTAATATATCATCATGTAATTCTACGATTTAAATGGAGGAACTACATCTGAAGGATTTTATATGTACCAATACATAATGCCCAAAATATGAAACTGAACAGGGAACAAAAATTTCATTCTGATGATCATCCACCCATTCAAATAGGTATTCAGCTATTTACTACTGAAAATAATTGGGTACTTCTCGGCAGACATGTGATAAGCACACCCAGCTTCCCTTGGAAGTTGGAATCATGCAAATTGCAATGCTATGCAAATTTACACAACCAAACCACCACCTACCTAACAAGAGTATTTTGAGAACGCAAACTTTCGCCAGGAAGTGAAAGTCTACAAACAGTGCCACATGATGGAATGGTGGGGGATCAAACCTATACTCTTAAGGAAAGAACATTCCCAACATTACCATTCAGCTGAATGGTAACACTAGGAATGTCTGGTCCTCAAGAGAGCGAGTTTGATCCCTGTCATTCCATCCGGTTGAGAATAACTCTACTCTGAATGCAGGCTCTTATTTTCACTATGCTTCTCACCACTCTCATCTTTTCTTTTCCCCACCAACCTTTTGACATGCTTCTTACATCATTTATACTTCCTCTTTATTGTTCTTTCACCTCTTCCACAACTTTCTCTTTAAGTGTTTTAATTTGACTTTCTTGTATTGAATAAAGCATCCCACTATACACTCCTCATTTCTTCATCCCTTTTGGCCACACTCAAGTGGTTAAGGATTCACCACTCAATGGGCTACTATACTGTATATGCAAGAAAAGTCATGGCCTCGGCAATGACAGTGAACAATTTCATACATGGAACCATCATACCAATCATTGTCATCATCTAGGACACTACTTCTTACATAAGACCCTCACAATCATAGGGTACACTTGCTTGGGAGGTGAAATTCTTAGCACTTTATATTCATAATTTTTACCTGTGTCTCAATGCCATGTGCTTTACGAGTCTTGGGGTCCAGCAGATAATTGTAAGGAAGAAATATGATATCCGCGTCTTGCCTCAGTTCTCGGGCCATGTAGTAAGGGCAGAATGTCTTCTTCTTACCCAGTTTCACCAGATCTTCCAGGTCATGCACTCCCTGTCGTACCTCTGGCTCCTCCTTCTTAACATCCACCTGAATGATATAAAAGAATAAGCCTGTGACTGAAGAAATTAGTGAAAAATGAATAAACTTCAGCAATGGCAGGGCATAAGAAAAAAAATATGGTACTAAAACCAATGTCATGAAGTAAAAGTACATAAATCAGGACAGAGAGAGTTACATGCACTTGTACACTAAAGAATGAGAGGAACTGTGGTCCCACACACAAACACCTGTACCCTACAATAGGGTCACATCCAGGAAAAAAAACAAAAAACACGTACTAAGCACCCATCATCATAAATAGCTGGTGATCAGGAAGCACTACAGGTAAAGAACCCAATACAGCAATTGTGGCCTCTGTCTACACTTACCCATTTTCTCACAGCTGTCAAAACACTAAGATAAAGACAATTTCATCCATATCCATTGTCTGTAATAACTATGTAACTCTACCTGGTTGTTAAAGTAGCAAGTTTTGGCTTTAACTCTCATTTGGCACATGTGGACCTTGCTGTTGTTGTTGGTTTCCTTGGAGACTTCAGGGTGGATACACATCTGGTCACGTGAGCCTAACACAGCCATCTGCCAGGGAGAAGGAGCATTGTGTAATATGTAAGGGGAAAGCTGTGTGGCAAAACATGCATGAAGTCTGACATGTGATGACAAGGTTGTTCGGTATGACAGAACAGCTGCTCGAAGAAAGTTGGAGCCCCTATAAAACACCACAGCTTCTCCCCCACATCTCAGGCTATTTAACAATGAACAATGAATAAAGGGGAGGGAGGGAGGGAAAGTTGTTGGTGTGAAACCCAAGTTACAACTTACCTACAGCCCAGGATTAGAGGAGCATGTGAGTCAGAACTATGACATGTGACTGTACAGTACAGTACAAGTAGTATACCACAATATGAGGACATAAGTGTAAACCTGGATAGCCGAATGAATGCTTTGTCATAGAATCTGGAAAGTCAAATGTGACTTGCTAGATTATTAAAGGGCAAAAATTAAGTGAAAGAGGATATAATTTACATGACTATGCTGGGGGTTAATTATGATTATCAACAGCAATATATGATAATATAACATGATATTTCAGGATAATAATGTTAGTAATGTCTGTTAATAAAGCATTTCATATATGGTATAGACAGTACGTACTATACCATTATTTTCATCTGATTTCTTATCAACATTAAAAAAACCTACTATACTCTGTTTATGTATACTTGTCCAGTCGCTCCGACCAAGTCCAGGGTGAGCCTAGCGCCGGTATGAATGGAGCTCTCTGATTGGCTGCTGTGATGCTGGCCTTCCTAGCCACCTCTGCAAGCAGCCATGCACTAACTCTGCATTTGCAAGACGACATACCTCTAATAATTTACGTGAAGCTCAGCTATTATTTAGGTTATGAATATTTATCTTACACCATTAAACTCGGCATTAAATTTGGAACTAAAACAAGTTTTTCAAAACATAATACAGTCCAAATAAAAAATATTATCGCGAGTTTAAGTCAAAACACGGCTTGCAAATGTTTATACAACTTTTTGCATTAAATTTTTTTTTCCGCATCCATAAGATCTATGTATAAATATAACATTCATTCTCATACATAATTTTCTTGTGAACATGACAGTGACATCAGATTTTAGATAAATATAGATATAAAAGAGATACAATACGTTTAATGGGAAGATATCATTCCCAATCACAACAAGGTTTACATAAAATTCATTTATTTCTTTTATTTGCCACTATAGGTTTCCTGCAAACATATTATGTTATATGTTATTAGATGAAGTGAGGTTTACCATGCATGGCATATGAAGGAAAGTATTATATTCATGTAATAAGAGAAAAAGAAGAAAGACTGCAAACGGAGAGATAGGCCTATTTCACGCCACAGCCAGCTTGGCACTGAGTGAGGTGAGAACTGAGAAGGTTTTGTACAATATCTTAGCTCCCGCAGGCAGTGACAAGCGCACAAGTTGCCAATTGTCCAATTTTTTCTTCTTTTTCTCTAATTAGATATATATAATATTTTCCTCCCATATGACATGCATGACATACCACACTGTATCTAATAATGTATAACATATTCTGTTTATAGGAAACTTATAGTTGCAAAGAAAAGAAATAAAATAATTTTATATAAACTTTGTTGAAATCAGGAATGACACCTTCCCATTAAACGTTTTGTATTTCTCTTATACCGTATTTATATTTATCTTAAATCTGATGTCACTGTCATATTCACAAGAAAATTGTGGATAAGAATGAATGTTATATGTACAGTATATATAAATCTTATCGATGCAGCAAAAAACAGTTCAATGCAAAAAGTGGTATAAATATTTTCAACCCGTATTTTGGGTTAAACTCTCAATCATAATTTTTTCTTTGGGCTGTATTATATTTTGGAAAATGAGTTTAAGTTAAAAATTTTATGCAGAGGGTAATGGTATTAAAAAATATGTATAAACTATGTAATAGTCGAGCTACACATAATTAATAGCGATGTGTCGTGTTGCAAGTGTAGAGTCAATGCCTACAGAGAAGGACAGGTAAAGCGAGCGTCACGGCAGCCAATCAGAGAGCTCCATTCATATCTTGGGCTAGGCTCACCATGGGCTCGGTCGAGCGGCTGGACAAGTATAAGTAAACAGAGTATAGTATACATTAATTATACTACATTAACATGCAAAACTATTATCATTGGTAAATTCTATCCAGTATCAGTAGTTATTACACATTAACATGTAAAACCAGTATCATTGATAAATTACTGTATATCCAGTAAAAAGATAACAATGTGGAGCACCACAATAATCCTAGTTTTCTACAACGGACCCGTAGGTAGCTGTATGTGGTGCGTTTGAGTTCACTGACAGCCTGGGACAACTGGGAGTGAGTACGGGAAGAGTAGATGATCTTAGGAGGAGCTGAAAAAAAGAAACCATATCTATTCAATCAAAATATATGAATAAATGAGAACCTCATAATCAAAAGTCTGTAACTGCCATTCTATTTATGTTAACAAAGTGAGTCGAAATTCTGCCTCTATGTTTCAACAACATATATCGGTACAGATATTGTATAGAATTATCCGTGAGTCACAATACTGTATGTGTATGTCTATCCAGCAGATTTTATGTACTGTTGGCAACAGAGAAAGTGAGAACATTTTATGTAGGTATATGGCATTATCTGGTAACTCCCACATTATAAACAAACATATTTTTATTAATGTCTCAGACATTCACAAAAATATGTTTGTTTACTATAGGGGAGTTTTCAGATAATGCCATATACCCGCATAAATTTTTCTCACTTTCTCAGTTGCCAACTGTACATAACTGTCATGTGTGTGCACAAGGGCATGTGGTAATATTGTATCATGGTTATGGCACTACACTTCAAAATTACCATTTTAAATGGATTAACTTTACTGCACAGTATAGCTATTGCTTGCTAAGAATAAACTGTAATGAAAGAACATACCATAAAAGAACCTGCAATATTTAGGAAGTGGATATGAATACCACATCCATCTTTCTATTTTGGCATTTGTCTATCTATTCATCTATAGTACCTATTTGCCTGATACCTGTTGGAGACAGAAAGAAATGTAACCAGCAACCAAGGGTTTAGAGAGAAATAAGCCCCAGATATTCTTTGAGTCTCCCAACACCTTGGCAACTGTATCTCACTGAGCGGTGAGCCCGACATACCCTAATACCACTTTAACCTACTAACGTACCAGTGCTATACTCTTCACTAACTCAAACAAACCACCATCACTTACCACTTATGCCACCCCATATCATCCGGCCATATGTAATCTGTTCTGGTCATATTCATATCTTGTAACGCATTAACAACTACCACTTTTAATCTTAATGTATCACTCACCATTCTTGCCACCCCATGCTTGTCCTGTCCCAGAAATCAGTTGGGAACTCAGGGAGGCAAGGAACTCTGGTGTATCCTGACTACTGCTGGCTGTGTGCAAGCGAGACTTATACTCTGCTTTCTTGACCTCCAGCCAACCCAGGGTGGAGCAGAGGAGGCAGAGGGTCTTACCGGTACCAGTGGGTGACTCCAGGATCCCATTATCTCCCTGAGTATGGATGTACAGTAATTAATGGATACATATGAAACATTTTATCACCAGCATTTACCAGAGCAGTTTTTGAATTACCAGGACAGTACAGTATGTCAGCCTGTAGAAATCAGTAGAGAAATCAATAAATTTTGCTACTCCCCAACTAGCAGGCATTAGCCGCATTACCCAAAGTACAATCCCTTCAAGTACAGTACATCATGCTGAATGGGTTATAGGTAACCAGAACTATCAAGCAATCTATAGCACATGACTATGTAATCTAAACCAGTAGTGAAATCCTCGATTACCATAAATAATACTTCCACATGACAACTGATGTCGATCTTTTTGTCAATTCAATATGTACCGTAAATATATAACTTGAAGATAAAAGGGCAACAAGATCCAACAACAAATAAACCATAATATATTACTACAGTATGAATCTAACAATTAAACTTCCTTCTATTTTAAGCTGACAAGAATAAGCAGTAAATTCAAACAAATGCATTAATTCCAAATGGTTGCAGCTATAAAATTAACTTTACTGTTTTCTGATCCCACTTCGTGTCGCTCCGCTAATATTACTGGATATGTAGATCAATGCAATACGAATTTGGGGAGAACTTACATTCTGCAGGCACCGAAGGACTTTGGACATATATGCCTGTTGGACCTCATACGGCTCAAAGGGGAACCGGACAGGAACCCCCTCAAGCACCACTTCTGGCATGGCAAGCTGGGGTAGTGACTGTCTCAAGACTGATTATCAGGATCTGCGGGAGTATCAGAGTTGGCTGATAACTACATATCATCACTGGCTAAGGATTAGTGTTACAGCTGGTTGAAAGCATGGTTAGGTATGGGGACTTTTTTTTTTGTGTGTGTGTTGCAGAAAGAAAACTAGAATTAGGGGTAAAAATAAAAGAGTGTAGGTTGGATACAAATATATATTAGCCACATGGTGGTGAATTTATGTAAATTTGGTATACCTCGGGAGAGAGTTCGTTTAATTGGTTGTGATTTGACACATTCCCACTAGAGAAGAACTTAAATCAAGTTTTAAATTATATCTAAACTAGGAATGGGTATTGACTTAATTACAGTAAATACTGCATTCAGTTTGGAATACATGGCTATGATCACTTTTCTGAAGTGCTGATGTGTGAGTGTGTCAGATAAAACATGCGGTTTTTATTACCACTGTTTTTTATGTGTTTCATGTGATTTGAACACTCATTTATTGTAAAATATTCTCTAAATATGGTCATTCCCCATCAATCCAAAAATCTTGGGAGAAAGCTTAAGGAGTTTAGGGTGGGGGAAAGCATCGAGAGATATCAGCAATAATTAATAAATATGATATAAAAGAAGTGTGACTATTTGAGAACCTGATCTGACCTGATCTAATTAACCTAATCTGGACAAAGGCAGACTACCAGGACAGCAGGGCAGCCTATCGAGACCTAACTGGGGCAAACTAAAGGGACTTAACCAGGGCATATTACCGAGACCTAACCAGGACAGATTACTGGGACTTAAACCTAACCTAAACCTAATTGGTACAGATTACTGGGACCCCCCCCCCCCTAATCGAGACAGACAACTGGAACCTAACCAGGACAGATTATTGGGACCTAACCAGGACAGATTACTAGGACATAACCAAGACAGAATACTAGGACTTAAACCTAACCTAAGCCCAACCGGAACATATTACTGGGACCTACCCAAGGGACGAGCGAGGTGCAACAATAACACAGACTCAGTCCATACAAAAACTACCTAAGGGCAATATTCAAATAGGGGGACATATTTCCTTTATATGGGAGTAGGACAAGGTATATCAGACCTGTAGGCTATAGGTAATAGTTAAGAAAAGCTACAGAGAAGGAAGATAATTACCAATATCTTTCATATTTCAATGGGTGGTTGTTTTTGCTTAATGTCATTCACCAGATCGCCAGTGCATATTGTCCATGTTTGATTTGCCCCCTACTTCTGCCCAGGTTAGGTCCCGGTAGTCTGTCCCGGTCCAGACTAAGTTAGGTTAGGTCAGGTAAAGTCAGACTAACTCTAAAACATATAAATATTATGTATCTATAGTGCTATTTACTTGTTTTACCCCTCTTGAGGGGGGTCAAATATATATTTTATCATATCAAAATAGGGAATGATGCTTACCAAATAAAATGGGAAAAAAGTGGGCAAGTATTGAAAGAATTACAGTTATTGCGTACGGTTTTTCTACCTTCATTACCCACTTATTTAAACCATTCCAAGACTATTTTATACTACGGGATTTCCTCAGCAAATGCACCATTTCCAAGATAGGGCATATTCAAATGGGGCATTTTGAAATTAGCCTCAGACTACCGGGACCTAACCTGGGCAGACTAAGTGAACCTAACCGGGCAAACTACCGGGAAATAACCGTGGTAAAGTACAGGAAATGACTGTGGCAAAATACTGGGACCTAGCCAGATCTGGCAACACTGCTACAAAACGGAAAACAGCATTATTACAGAATAACTGGGTTTTTGGCTAGGATTGTGCTTTGTTACCACATCCGGGCTAGGTCCCGGAAATTTGCTCCAGTCACTTAATGATAGTTTACACCGATTATATCCTGGTAGTTTGCCCTGGTTAGGTCCCGGTAGTCTGCTGTGGTCTAGGTTAGATTAAGTCAGGTCAGGTCAGGTAAGGTCAGACTAATTGCCAAATTATGTTTGTATCTCGAAAAGACCATAGACGAAAAGTGTCTTAGAATGGTCCAAAATAGTGGGTAATGATACTAAAATATACAATATAGTGAACCCAGTTCTTCTGTGAATTTACCGGTAATTCTTTCAATAAACACCAAAAAGTGTTTTCCAATTCTGTGGCTCTTAAACTTTACCACTGTATAAATCAAAGCAGTAGAAATTCAACCCAAATCACGTGTACCACACTCATAATAATATATTGCACATATGTATTTAGGAATTGAGAAGATAATAATCTTATATTCCCGAGTAGGACAACATATTTTGATAAAATTACGTTTTGGGATATCCTAACGTTAGACTACCCAACTAACAAACTATAATTTTGACATGACAGACCTACTGCAGATTAAAAATATTTTCTTTATCTTGTCCAAGACACTGGAATACAAAATTATATTACAGAACATTATACACCTATCAGTATGAAGCAAAATCTATGCCCAGGAAAACCTTTCAACACTTGGATGATGCATGTATATAACTTATTGTAAAAATGTATATATCACCAAAAGTATAACCTTGTCAGTATCAACACACGTACAGTACCTTCAATGACGAATGGATGGTAACAACTCAATATGTGACTGGTAGTGAGGAAAACACACATACGTATACATTCATTTCTCGTGCTTCTTTCCCGCGGCTATTCATTCAAGATACAGCGTGTGACTGACAGTGGCTTGCAGTGTTGCTAACTAAAACCGCTAAGCTGGTATAAAAAAAAAAAAGCGCTAGATTAATGTTCTTGACAATTCATCGCTATATTGGCAAATACGCTAGATCTAACGGAAAATCCGCTAGGTTGGCATCACCGAGCTGCGGATGCCTATTCAACGGCACTCACTCTGCCTTCCTCGGTCGTCGAAGGAATTTTCTGTCCTCTGAAATAGACAAATTTACTGTAAAGAAATACAACACACAAGGCTAGAGCATGCTTTCTTCGACAATCTGAAATCTACCATCGTCGTCAATGCGAGGCAATGCAGCAAAAACAAAGATATATACTATATTAATTTTCTTTCCTCGTATGTCTTGCTCAGCATACAGCATATAAATATTTTGGTCTTCTGACACTTTCTTATACCTGGAATATTGTAGCACTAAGCTTTGAAGTTTTACAGTAATTAACACAAAAGCAATCACTGGAGAGGTAAAAAGTAGGTGAATGGGGGAGGATCAAATCACAATCTCACAGAGAAGCTAAATATGGGACAAAGGGCAGGTATTAAGGGACAGGACAGTCTGAATTGAAAATAAGAAAATGCTGTATTAATATGCAATCAGCATTCCTAACTATCTGGCAAGTTCCCAGAATCTTTGGAGAACCACCAGTGAAATTATCAGCCTTCATGTACTGGAAGTAAGACGATACATTGGCTGCCTAGCAGGAATTTAGTTGGGTTTCCCACAAATGGCTGACAATGCATACTCCTGAAACTAGTATCTTCATCGAGTTCCTCTACATTGCACACTTAACATTCCAGATTTGTCATGATACTACTAGATTCTCACCTTCACCTGCCCTCTTCTACAACTCAGGATACATTTGGGTATCATCACCCTTATCACCACAACCCATGCTACATGCAACAGGCAATTTATCAAAATATGCAGGACCAGACATGCACTTCCTACACTATGGTATTAGCATTACAATAAGAACTAACTCCAAGCCCAAAGGATTATTTGGCACTAACAAAGCATGGGAGAGGTACCAATGAAGTTAGCCAGTTGAAAGGGGATAGAGTAAACTATAAAGAAGTTATATATAAGGCAGAAGACAGATACAGAACAAGAAACGCATTAGGCCCCGTCCACACGGGCGAGCTTTGCCCTACAAACTTTGCCCGTGTGAGGTCAGAAAGAGAAGCTGCGAGTTTTCTCCATTACTGACGTCACTGCGGGCAAAGACTTCAAAGCAAAGCTCGCCTGTGTGGAAGGGGCCTTAGGGGTGTTAGAACGTAGGGGATTTAGTTTGGGAGGTATTAATACAAGGAGAACTAGCATCAAGCCCAGATGGATTATTTGGCACTGAGGCTAGCATGTGAATGGCAGAAATAACTTGAGCAGGAGAACTGGAAAAGATTAAACTATTATAAAAAGCTATATTCTATACTGTATAGAGCAAAAGGTAGGTATGGGAATAAAAGCAGATGGAGCATAGGAGAGAATATAGGTAATTCGCTAAGATTAGCAAGAAAGGGAAGATGCCCAAGTGAAAACAGAAAGAGGAAGGCCAGCCAACAAACAGCTTAATTAGGTCTGTTTGGGAAGGACAGATAAATTAATAAAGGGATGGGAAGACCAGATGAGGAGCAGCTGGAAACTGGGGGCAGTAAGATTAGAAATCAATGAGGAAAGTGTGGCAAGGCATCACAGGATTACCTTGGCCCATGCTATTTCTAGTTCCTAATCTGTTACAGCTAATCACATGATAATGATTGAGGAGGAGGATGACTGGATGGAAGGAAGGATAGGATAGGATGATGGCCAGAAGAAGGGAAGATTGAAATGAAGAGGGAGACAGGAAGAGAAAACTCAGTGGGATGGAAGAGGATGTAAATGTAGGAGGCTGGAGTGGAGTGAGTGTGAATTGCCAACCTCTACTCTTACCCTCCTCTTCCCTTCCTTGTACCCTCACTTTCTGCTCCCTCAGTATTTTGTTTCCCTTCCTTCTGTTCAGTTTTTTAAGGCATTTGTCTATACATTCTCTTTGGTAATAATTTTTGTGGGTTCACTTCATTTTTTTTTTTTTTTTTTCTTTTTGCATAAAGTAAAGTGAACCATCTTTTATCTGACGGGTCCTTATTTGAAACTACATGCTTGAAAAATATACTTTTTTTTCTTTAGCATGCTCTTGTATTTCTTTGACCCGTTACTTGTTTTTTAACCTTTTTTTTAATGGAGTTCAATCGGTACAAACATTATTTACAGGCCATGTGTTGCATACTTGTTGATACCTTTCACATATCTATCTTTATGACATTACATTACTAGGGATGACCCATTCTCTTCAGGAAAATTTACATTTGTACTGGGCACAACATTTCTGGCTCAGACCTCTGCCCATCTTCAGCATTTTTTCTGGATTCAATAGTTGACTACCATGGTATATTCACCCACCTAAATATACTAAATACTTTAATACTATCATACTAAAGACAATTGATATTTCACTAACTATATCTTATAACTAACAAACACATATGACTTAGAATGTGATAATTAAATATACACAATATAAACTAGAGCAAAAAGAGTCAAGATCCTCCGAGGGTGACAAATCATTCAAAGAATAACTAGTTGGCGTTTTAAAAAACGGAATAAAAAATGAAAATACTTAACATAATTTAGGAATAAATTAATCCCACCTCTTGGTTGACTGCAGTAAATTATAAACAATACTCTGCTAACTGAAGATGGGCAAAGCATTGATTCACTCTAATAGCAACCAAAATTTCAGTAAAATTTTCTTTATAAACATTCAATCTTAACTAGTTAAGAACACTAGCCCTTTCTGTGGGCAATGTATATAAATCTTCACAAAAACCCAACAAGTATGCAGTATTCTTGACAAAAAACTTTTTTTTAAATCAGTCACACTAGACCAGTACTGCACCAGATGTTGCATACCTCTATCTATTTGACAACACACTGTATCTAAGATAGTTAGCAATCTATCATTTTCTTGCAAAACTCTGCAAGTTAATAATCCTAAGTTCAATGATACACTACTCTGAACATGTAAATCGACACACAGAATTATCAAACAGTTTGGCTACTTTTTAACCTCAATTAATGAGTGATGAATAACTGCAAACATTTAAGTTTCTGCTGAACTCAATTCTAAAATGTGTCTTAATAGGCAGGAGGTTCCACTAGCTACACTGACACAGGCATTTCAAACATTCACCTGCTTATACGTTGGTGGTCTAAGCAACAATGACAATACTGTAACCTCCAACCTGGCCTAACCACTTAAAACCTAAGCAGCACTTTATCATCACAAACACAAGTCTGATCTCTGGTCTGTTTATGTAACAGATATTCATACAAAATATTGACTTCTAGATAAGCATGTTCTCCAGTCTTGTTACATAAGTAATGAATAATCAGATGCTAGTTTCCTATCACAGCAACATTTAGGACTATTTCTGAAACACACAGAAAGTCAAACAGGTTCTTAAATGCCTCTGGTAAAACTAGTTCTTAGATACTGAGGTTTTAAAGACCAACTTGAGTTTGAACTAACTTCATCAGCATCATGTATGCATGCACTCACATAAAATCCTTCCAAAAAAACTTATATTCAATTCACAGATGACTTGAACACGTAAATCGAACATTAACAATGTCAATAACTGATTTCTGTACTACATACTGCTCTTTATCAAACTAATACGAGTCTCATATTTCATAGTCTATAAACATTATGACCCTCTCAATAATTACACCAAAGAAATATTACAGTGTACTGCAACCTATTAATACAATATAATGAGTGATGTGCTGGACTTATGTACAAGAGTGAAGAATGAAGGTATACTCACATATATTTCGTATATCAAAGATTTTCCTCTATTACATAGATATATACACAGCCCTCAGCATCTATCTGAATACTTAATTGTACTTAGTTAACACTCTCAGGTTCAACTAAAACATGTAACATTTACAGTATTTTGTGCTTTTAAGTTACTTAGTTTTTCAGTACTATGTACAGTACTTTCTGAAACAGTATGCTAATTTTATAGTGTATACAAGAGTCATATGCACTAAGTTCAAGAAAACCATTAATATGTTTGAATCCCACGTGACAATACTGTGAATGTTAACCGCTGGTTATATATGTACTAATTACAGCCCATCATCTTCTAGCTTGTGTAAAATTATTATTACCCTCTAATTGGCATATATAAAATTAGAGGTTTTTGTATATAGCATAAAGCTACAAATAATGACAAAGTTTCAATTAACATATAAGATGCAAACAATGGTTTTCTGCAAAACAAGAACACAAATTATATTTACTCACATACTGGGGTCATTGCTGATAATAAACGTAGTTTATAATGATTATTAAAGAATCTTAACAGATAAAAAAACTATAGGAACATGACTAAATTACCAGTAACCTATATTGAGGGACTTAATAAAAGAAAAAATTGGACACTTTTCCAAGACACATATTCACATTAATTCTTGCCATCATACTGATACAACTGCATAAAACAAACATCATATGAAGAGAAGCCTTTACCAACATATGACTCCTGACTGTAACTGAAGCAGTACCTAAATGCTGGCAATAAACGATTGTCACATAATGTTCATTTTAAACAAGCAATATACTATATTTTAACATCATTACTGATATACATTCTTCACAAGGCTGAAAAGCCGAACTATGAGAGCAAGATTGCCTTTATGAAGGCTCTATCTTTGAAAGACACAGCAAAACAAGAAAGGGTGCTATTACAGTCAATACCGGTAGTAGTGGTGGCTGTAGCGATATAAATTAGATGCTTTACAATGATTGTGAAGGTAGGCAGTTCTGATACTAATGTTATACAGGAAATGATAATGGAGGTGACACAAGTGAGTATGGAGAACACTCATCCTATTATGAGGTGATGAATGTAAAAAGGCAATAGAATGTAACTTTACAACTGTAATGTGATGAAGCAATTTCAAACAATTACATTGAACTCCACAGCTGTAAATAGTCTTCACATAAGAATCAAGTTATTTGGCATTATTCATTTCATATAATCAGTTTGATGCCAAATATATACTGTACTATTTGTCATAAAGATGTTAACAATGATTAAAACTGCATTACTTTTACACTACCTTCACTTTCACTCGATACTAAATTATATAACACACAAGCCAGCTCCTCACTCTAACACATACAAATTTTACCCGTTACTAAATGTGAAACCTTCTCTACCTCCGCCATGACCGGACCTCCTCTTCATCCTCTTCAACCTCTTCCTCTTCATCTTCATACAACACATGCTGGTCCCCATCCTCTGTCTCTACTTCTTCCACAATCTCCTCAGTTATTTCCTCCTGAAAATAAGAACACAAAATTTGAAATGTATGCCAAACACTTATTCAACTTCACAGGGAAATAGGTCAGTTTTCCTGCAAGCAATACCAGTTTGAAGAAACAGTAGTGGCCAGGCTAATGTTAGATTAATATTAAAAATTAGTATTACATTTATTTTTCAAATTATTGGGAGTAGTGGTTGCAGAGCTGGAAATAGTTAGTAATGTCATATACCCAGGCAATAATACCAGGAACCCAAATCACATCTAAATGGGCAAATGCAATACTCAAAGCAGCCAAAGTATGATTACAAAAGTGGTACCAACCATTGCATCATCCGGGGAGAGGAGTGGTGTAGTAGAGTGCGGTGTGGCAGTGACATATGATGGTGTTGTGATATGCTGCTGCGGCTGTGACATGACTTTGCTGACTACAGCTGGCTGTTGGGAGATTGGTAGCTGTGGTGGGGGAGAGGCATCAAAAGCCCAGGTAAGGGTGAGGAGACGGTCACCAAGTGTGCGACCCTCTGTCATGGCCTTCTCTGCTTCCCTCCGTGTGGCATACTGTATAGTCACCGCTGGGGTCTGCCCATCCCAGTTGTAGTTGGTTACTTTTCCTAGCGTCTGGGGAGGTATGAATGCCAAATATTACAATGTAGAGGGATTAGATGTATTACTATCCTTCCTACATCCTAAGCAGAAGTACATCATTGTACAAAATTATCCCAATACAACATTTTGATTATCCCCTTAAAGTGTGAGTCAGCCAAATATATATGGTATGCTTTAGTTTTACCATGGATACTTGAATTTGCAAGATTTCTTCTATATTATTCTTTACAATCTGGTGCTTATTAAATGAAGAACAATTCTTTAGAAAGCATTAGATGAAGCCAGAAACCTTGTGTAATGAATTCCAAACTTTCTCACAAACTTTGTACACCAAACTTACTGCAAAGTGAGCCAAGACTTCATCTTTGTCCTCCCTCTCAAAACCTGAAGCATTGATCTTGGTAGTGCGACGATCAACAGAAGCAAATGAATGTCCATAGCCTCTATTGGCAGCACCCCTACCCCTACCCCTCAGGGCCCCTCTACCACCACGTCCTCGCACTGATCCATATAACCCACCCCTGAGGAAAGAGAATCATGATTACATTATCATTTCAGTTATTATTCTGTTAATGACTGAGAGAATTGACAATAAAAGGATCATCAACATATAGTATGTAGAGAATTACCAAAAGGTTTCAGTGGGCACTACTACCATTTTCCAATACTGTATAAAAGTAACATGTCATTCACAATAATTATTCTACAAAATTATATATTATCAATTATTTAAAACCATCATAATGTTTTATGGAAATAGAGAAATAGAAGTCTCACATGAGTTCAGAGATGTACCACAATAAAAAAAAACATAAATTATCAACAGGTGCATTAACAAACCTTGATGAGACATAGGGCGAGTGCCTGAGGGAGCGGGTGGGAGGGTATCCATATGCCTGTTGTTGTGACCTCAACTGTCCTAGACGAAGCCGCAGCTTGGTGGTGTCCCCACCTTCTGCTTGGACATTGTAAAGTTCCAGCTCAGTGTCCAGGATATCACGGTCCAGTTGGGCTTTGGTCTTTGGGGCATTGACAGCGCTGGCAGTTTCTGCAGATACCAACTGAGAACGAGTGCTGTCGATAGCTGTCTGCAGAGATCTTATGGTACCCAAGAGTTTTTTTTTCTCTTCACTCTTCATCGTTCCTTTATTGTCCTCCAGCTTGGCAACCAGCACCTGAATAAAAAATGAGCCATTTATTCAGCTTCCTTCTTCACATTTTCGTGAAAATAATTTTTAGATACCTAGATTGATAATATATTTCACAACCTTGTTAATAAATAATAAAGATCCCAAAGATATCATTTGGTGCATCATTTATATATTACCTTCAGTTGTTGCATCTGTTTGTCCAGCAGCTGCTTCTTTCTCTGCTCCACTTCAGATTTGAGTTTCATGGCATCTGCCTTCTGCTTCTCAGCCTTCTGCTTGGCTGCCACCTGGTGAACACAAGAAAAGTATCTCTCAAGACAGGTAATTAAACATTTTATCAGCATCCTTTGGAATAAATAATTTAAACAATTGAATTTTTTAAAGTTCAGAATCTTATATCTAATCCACTATGCTTACCTAATGAGCTAGATGGGTGCTTTCTGTAGTGCTGTTATGCCGGAACATAAAAAACAGCAGTCTAGCAGTACAAAACTATAAATTTAATGAATATACAAAAATGTATATAATTATATAATCATACTGCCCTCTCAAAGGATGCACTCCCCAACTTGGAAGGCAATATAGGAGAAAAAAAGTACAGTAACTGTCCACGATATGTAATGAATGAAAGTGCATCCATTCCCTAACAGTGATGACTTGATGAATACCATTCATATAACCATGAATGAAATATAATAGTTTGACCGTAAATTTTGAAGTACCCATTCCTTTCTGCAACATGTTTGTTGATTTTTTACAACCCAATGAGTAAACCTGCAGTATGTAGAAGAAATAGCTTATGCTTTAATCACTCTTCGGTTGGATATTGTTGTAGAGTTGAATGGCTTACAAAAAAACACATAACATAATACAGTCTTTCATGTAATAGGTGTTCAATATTAGGTGAAATAATTTCAGTAAACTTTTGTAATTAATTACCTTCAGCAGTACTAGTGACCATTACTTGCCTTTATATTTAAAGTTTTTCTTTCATGGCCATTCAATTCAAAGAAGCTACCCCATTTTCAATTTCACTCTGAGTGATGGTAGGGCAATCTGACTAAACTAACTGTCGTCCAGCAAGGGCAGAGGAAGTCAGGCATTCACCACCTAGAGGTGTCTCAGGGAATAATGGATGTGGTAGTATATAATTTTCTTAGTTTTCCTTTTGTGATATATGAATATCATAATGGATATGCATTTGCGTCTACTTCTCAAATGAACAGCCTCCTAAAGGAGATAAAATTATACCAACTAAGGATGAGGCCAATTTATGCTTTTGTTTGTACTGTAGCCTACATGACTGCATAGTTACCTCAGCAGCTAAAAGCTCCTGTTGCTTCCGTATGGTTTCAATCTCCTGTTTCTTGGAGTCAATGGGTGGATTAGAGTGGGGGGTGAACTCAGGAGCAGTAGCTGAGAGAGTAGGACTGGCAGCTATGGGCGAGGTGGGAGTTACTGCACGGGCAGACATTCCCACACCTGATGTATAGCTATTGGTGGTCACAGTGGCTGCAGCAGCTGACTGGAGGACACTGGTGTTGTACACTGTCTTGACTAGACTGCCATGGGACATGAGAACCTAAAGGGAGGGGAAAGATACAGTACAAGTACTGGTATAAGTACAGTAATACTATAAATTTTTGCATTCCTATGGTTCACTGATAATATTAAGCATCCCTTTTCATGGGGATAAATCCCCTTAAGGGGTACTGGGCTGCAATGATAGGAATGTAGCAAGATTAGTGGAGAGTTTTGCAGAGGTGTGTTTAAGGTAAATGAGGGTAAAAGCAAGGTGATGATAGTGGAAAAGGAAGGGGATTCAGTGTGTAACATGCATGTGGCTTAAGTAAGGCATAACACTGGATAAGAGAGTAAAATGTGAAAAGAAAATGGAAAATAAGTTAACCTAAGGGAAAGAAGAAAAGTTATAGTAATACAAAATTCTAAAAAATAATAACTAGATATCTCACCTTCTCACTCTTGTCCTCTGTGTTTTCCATTTTGTTAAAGGTCTTGTTGGGGTGCCTGGCTCCAAGCCGTTCGTGCAATGGTCGGTTGGGCTGGCTGTGAGGGACAAGGTATGCACTGTTTCCTCGTTCACCCTTGTTCTGTTGTTACCAAAATTACAAACATTAAAAAAATAGCCACCAAGGAATAACCCCTACCACTCTTAAGGGGGTAGTACAGTGCTGGTAAATCTGAAGCAAATGATTCCTCCAAACATTTCCAAGCAACAGAACAGCATTAGTTTTGTTCATCTGGTCCTGTTTCCTGGCATACTTTGGAGGAATCGAGGCACTCCAGTTTACCAAAAAGAAACTCTCCCCTTAAAGCTTATATATCATCATCAATATATGTTCATACATATCCGAAAAAGAACGAATTCTCTAATGTCAGTTCCACCCACCTGTGGATTATGCCAGAAAACCTTGATGAAGCGGTTGTTGAGGACAGCCTCAGTGCTGCGGTAAGCTGCATTAGCCTCGGAGTGCCCACTGAAGGTTACCAAGGCACTCTCAGGACTACCCTCATGATGTACCTGGATATGAAAATACTCATCATTATCAATACCCTATTTCCCTTTTTTCAATTTTTTTCAAAGGGTGCTATGAAACTTGATGTTTCTTCAAGCACTATACAATTAATTACTGGTAACTCATAATTGATAATTGTTATATCATTAACTTGTAAGTCACATTGTGGCAAAAATTATAGTTACTAAAACTGACATACTTTTGTCATACAGTATACTATATGGCATTAGTTTGGCAACAGCAATATCAATGTCTAATATTACTCCACTCTGACTTTATTCTCGGTGAATACTAGCCATCCCCCACAGGGGTAGAATAAAGATTGTTGTAAGATCTGGTCACTTTCTAGTGGATTTGACGATATCTGCCCACATGGAATAAAAATCCACTTGAGGTGTACTGCAACTGGAGGCCGAGACTCTCACTCTCTCTTTTTTTTTTTTTTTTTTCTTTTTTTTTCACTGCTGTGTGGACCACCAGCACACGGGGGTGCATTATCCCTTTGCATGCAGGAGTCTAAACTCCCTCCCCCTTTATGGTCTCTTCATGACAGGTCTCATGGAAGGTGTGGCCCCACTTGTCGCTCTTGTGGTAAAGTGGACTTGGGCCCACAGCACTGGCTGTGGGATCAAAGACCTTCCCCCCAATCTCCCTAGCAGTCGGAGGACACCAGACTCCCTGGTCCAGTAAGCTCTGGTCCCATCTTCCTGGGATTTGCTTCGATAGCTCAGGCATATAGAGCCAGCCCCACCTTTATTTTAATTTGTTTTTTCACTGCGACCAGAGAGTACCGGGAGTCTGTGGGGCAGGAGGCCATTTTGCCGCGGGAGGAGAACAACAACAACTCCACTCAGGGGTGCAGGAGCCCGAGGCTAAGCTACTGGGGCCTGGTCACTTTAGGGATAGGAGGCTAACCCTTTCCTAGTAGTGGCATTATTTTGACATCACATACATCCAGATGTGGATTAGTAACTTAGGCTCCAACTAAACTATATAAGCTAAAAAATATTGTATGGAATTAAAGGTAATTAGTACGTGTACCTTTAGTAAACACTAGATATAAGCTCATTTCCCATGACAGAAGCTTGTCAATCACAGCATATGGACACATAAATGACTAGAAAGTTTAAGATCGTTGGCCTAAATAATCTGCACAGACACTCAAACATCTACACTGAAAATTACCTGAATATTAACCACAGTTCCAAATTTTGAGAAGTGGTCATTGAGATGGGCAATGGTATTCAATCCAGGTGGGATCTTGCGTAGCTCTAAAGTGCTGCTGTCCTGGTCAGGTCGCCCTATCTTCATCCCAATTGGTAAACTGTTACTCAGAGGAACAGCTGGGCCCAGTCTCTTCGCCAATGATGGTCTTACTCCTCCACCCTAGCAAAAATGAATATGAAATTTTCTATTAAGTGGATAAAATATTATCATTCCAAAGATATATTTTATAACTGTGAACATAGAACAAGAAAAAAAAGTCCCTTATTTATTTTGGCAGAATGGTCTTCGAATATTTCTCCAAAACAACTGAAAACTTCCAAGCATTGAAATTTGCCAATACTATTCACCCTCCACATCTTAAATTATCTCATTTGCCAAAATCCTCCCCTTTTTTGTAACATTATTACCCATGTCACTCTGTCGTTACTGATAGTGTATGGAATCCACCCTCACATGTCATTATTCTTCTTATTAGTAAAGTAACTGATATGGAGGTATAAGTGAGTAGCTCATAATCAGCAGATGATTATTGAAAATCCTGTACATATTTTTGTAGCTCAATGGTAGGCCTAGTACCTTTCACTTTTTCTTTAATTGGATTGATTTTAAGGTTCATAACGTATGTGCATGAAGAGATATGACTGTACTATGACACCATTAACATAAGAAAGTAAATAAAGGAAGTCAGTTCTCACCCCAATGTGATTGCCATTGTTAACTGGAACACTGATTAGCTCCCGTGCAGAGGAAGTTGGGAGTGGAGGTGGTGGAGCAGAAAATCGAGGTCCTCCCATGCCTCCTGGTCCACGATCTGGTCCACCTCCATAGTACAGGCCTTGGCTAGGCCCAGGCTGGCTTACCCACATACTAGGTTCCCGAGGGGTGTACTCTCCTGCAAATAAGTTTACTTCTTAATTTCATATCTCAAAAGAAAACACTTCAATACCATACTATATTAATTGAATCACAATGAACACAGTAAACTCTTGTTTACCAGTATCCTCTTAATCAGGACTTTTATATATCCATAATCCAACTGGTTGTTAGGACTGTATGATAATTATGGCACAGATGTTGAATAATTTGAATTACTTGGAATAGTTTTTGCCTGGCCACCCTGCCCGTGCTACCCATTCACTCAGCTGTGTTTTGGTTTGTGGTCTTCTAATACTCCATGTTTATGGATGATGTTTTCCTTGAAATTTATTGCCTTATAGCTTCTAAGGTATCCCAGAAAAGAAAGCATGTTCTTCTTAGCCCTGAGCAAAATTTAAAAATCCCAGAAAATATAGATATATATGTTAGTGTGTGGCACAAATATGCAAGAAATATGATGTGGCAAATACTAGTCCTAAGACATCCCTTTGTCAAAAATACAAAAAATACAAAATACCACACGGAACATATCAATAGCATTAGTGATTTGCGACAGCTTTCAGCCCCATTTTTATTAACTGAATATTTTGAGAAACTATATGGACTGCAAAGAAATATTGAAAAAATATATAGTTTTACAATTCAGAGCTGCAGAATTGTAACTGACTGACCACTTAAAAACAGCTGGCTCCACAACTCTTACAGCTATTGTCATATATACAGCACTGGCAGTATTCAGTCATTGATACTGTATGCCTTTTCATGTATATCTAAGCAGAAAGTACACTTACCATACTGTTGCCTTGGAGGTGGGTGACGGGGCCTGGGTACCCCCTGGGGCGGGGCTGGAGCAGGGGTGTAACCAGGGGGTGCGCCAGGTGGGACAGGGGGTGGGGGAAAGTCCAGAACAGCACTAATGCCCTCCAGCACTACCGGATCAGAACCATGGTCGAAGGAACACATGTCACCTCGCATGCAGTACCCTTTCTCTGCAAATTAAAAACACCCACATGTGTGACTGGAACTATACGATAAAATGACAACATTCTCAGATAAAACTTGATAGGTACTTAACTAGAATTCTGAAAAGATATATGTGCATTCATATTGCCAACAGTTCATTTAGCAATATCCCTACTAACAAGAGGTTTTTATCACTATAAATCTGGAGTCAGAATCAGCATGGTATTCCTAAAATTACAAAACTATCAACAGCCAAAAAGAGGATTCCACCAGTCCTGCAAATTTAAATTTCACTCATTTAATTTTTATTCCAAGGCAAAATTCTGGTAAAACATATACTATTCAATATTTGTTGACAAACACCTTTATAAATGTGAAGAAAAGGAAAAAATATAAAGACTAGGATAAAACATACATAATGGGTGTAGTAAATTCATCCACTCACCATCATAGTCACGGCATCTCTGTTTTTTGGTGGTGGGTGGCAGAGGGTACTCAGGGTGTTTGACAGCCACCATGCTGGGTATGAGTCCAGGGTTGTCACTACGACCCTCAATTTTACTCTCTGCAACAGGGGAGGAACCGTGGGGACTCTCACGCTTCTCATCTGGTTGGTGTCAGAATTAAAGTTAGTGACGTACCTGCGCGTGTAGGCCGGCAAAGAGATACCAAACAAACAGTAGCAGTGATATAGTACATTTTCCTTCAATATTCCATTTATACTTAACATCCTCGCAGCTGATTCTAGTATGCAATCGTGACTTATGACAAAATTAATCACAGCAATGCCTCTGTGCCCAAATCTTTGCAAACAAAATTCATTATCTATATATACACCAAATTCAGTATGCACCCTATATATATTCAACATGAGTAAACTTACCTCTAGGAATGGATTTTGCTTTTCTTGGTGGTGGTGTAGGTGAGCGTGGTGGTGATCTGACCCCCCTAGTTGAGGTACGGCCACGGGGACTAATGGAGCGTGACCTGTTCCTGGACCGGGACTTGCGCTCCCTTGATCTGGACCGCCGTGGGCTGCGCGTCCGTGACCGAGTACGAGAACGTCTATATCTGTGACACCAAACACAAAACATACACAGTTTTATAGAGTTACTGGTATGTTTCAAATATGTGGCATTGTTGCAACCTACTGTATTATTTTCATTCCAATTCGCTGTCTTTTTCCCTATGAAAAATGGCTTGTAAATTAAACATTTGCTAGTCTAATGGAATAAATTTCACCAAGAATATTTTTTTCTCATGAATAAAATTCCACCAAGAATAATTTTTCCTGCTTTGAATAAAACAGTTGAAATTATTGTATAAATTATCATTCTACAGTACGTCATCAAAATACTCAAATAAAACTCCAAGAAAGTTATATTCTACATTAATAATAATGACTCATCACAAAAGGATAACTATAGTCAAGTATTGGAATGCTGTGTTAAATCAATAAATCACTCCCCCATTTTTAGGACTATTCACCTTTTCGACAATGGTGATCTTCTTCTGCGGTCATCATATTTACTGCTCCGGCCACTTCTACCCCTTGACCGTGACCTGCGTGACCTGTCCCTGCCTCGAGAGCCTGACCTAGACCGTGAACGTGACCTCCCCCTGGATGAAGACCTTCGCCGTCCTCTACGATCATCCCGATCACGTTCCTGTGATTTAGAGGTACAGAAAGAGTAAGAATCAGTGCATGTGTCTGTCAGACTTATTTGACTTAAATCATATGTATAAATCATGATTAAAGTCTAAAAAGATACTTTTTTTAATCACAATTTAAACCATATTATGTAAACAGTACAGTAATTGTAAATGAAAGGAGAATGAAATAAAACTAAAATGAATGGTTTCTAATGCCTATTATAAGAAGATATGTAGAAGTTAATCCGCCACACTTGCTTAACTCACCGACTCTTTCCTTGGGCGCTGGGAGGATGTTACTTCCTCCTTGCGTACAATCACAGACAAAGGGGGTGGTGGTGGAGGAGCTGTCTCTGGCGGTGGTGGTGGAGGCTGCACAGTTGTAACAGCTGTGGGTGGTGGTGGGAGTGGAGGAGTTGGATGGGCAGTAGTTGATGCCGGGGTGGCAGTGGGTGCAATGGATGAAGATGATGGTGCCTGCGTGGTGGTGACAGATGGAGGGACATTGTTGGGAGGGGTGGTGGAATCTGGGGAGTGGCCCGAAGGGGGCTTGCTGGGAGTTGGAGGAAGAGGAGGGACACTGGGGGTGTCAGAGGATGCCTCTGCATTTGTTGTACTGTTAGTAGATCCAGCTGTAGCTGAAGATGTGGAGGAAGAGGAAGGGGCACTCCTTTTAGGCATGTAGCTTCTGGCTATAGCTACCTGCAGAAACTTGTCTACAAACGATTTCGTATCTGGGGGTAAAAACGCACTGTAAGTTACCATGTAAGCCAAACAGCTAAAAGGCTTAGAAATTGGAAAAAAATAATTTGTTGCTTTGAAAAATGCATAGGAGTAAGTTATGAATGAAAAAAGAAAAGAAAAAAAAAAAAAAAATTGAGAGCTGACCAAAGTTGAGGATATCATGACCACAGTAAAATGGAAGAAATGAACTTAGGTAGGTCCTTAGATATATACAGTATGCAGAACTGACAGTTTGAGTTACAACAGAGTGGCAATCCAGGAATGGGAGGAGAAGCCTGGTTAGACCAAAGTGACTGAAGGTCCAAAAGAAGCCACCAATTTTTTGGTTTGAGAATTATTGATGGGAAGGGTAGACATATACCGTAGTTACCCATAATAATTTACAAAGTTAACAAATACATGTCTAATTAACATGCTCAATACCATTCAGCTTGGTGCTTGCCTCTAATACTACTACTGTACTGTACTAATAATACAGTATGCAGCTATTGTTCTTATGGATAAACTCACTGGTTTGCAGGAAAACATCAAGTTGCTCCACCATGCTGGCCTTGAGCTCAGAGACTGGCCGATCCTTCCTCACCAGAGCCAGGCAGTACTTAGCCAGTGCTTCTGGGTCTGCATCACATCTGCCAAAGGATGTATCCAATGAGACTACAACTATGTCTCCTTTCCCTCCTACACAACAATAATAATAATAGCCACAGAAATGGAAAACACAATTTTTTCCAACTCTTTAATATAATCCATCATTCCCTGTGTATGTACCGTAATTTTTTTAAGTCTCCTACTCGTGTTTTTTTTTAGCTGATGCCAGATGTTATGTATCCTATAGATAGCTGGCCCAATGGGCTATCGATTCATACCACCTCCAAAATTTGGAGATTCTTATCTTATGTCGAGACGAATCTGAATGGAGGTCCGAAGTCACCCCCGTGGGGGGGAAGGTTCGGACGCATGGGGGGGGGAGTTCGGACGTCTATCGATTTATGCTGTAAATTGATAATCTTTGACCCTACATTCTTCCTGGACACATTAGGGGGAAATTCGGGCATCTGGAAAGTTTAAAAATAAAGTAACATGCCATTTTGTACCACTTGCTTTGTACTTGTGACTGAACTAAACCTATAATATCTCATTATCACCATATTATTCACGGAAAAAAAAGACACTTAGTATGCAGATTGGCACAGTGATGAACAAACACAAATTAAAGCTTGTAACAATGAAAGACAAAGAAAAATATGAACTCTTACGGGTACTTTCTGTGGCAACTTTTGAGTACTATTTTGTAACTCTACTTTGAGCACAGTTTTACAATGTACTTAAGGCACTTTAACTAAATAATAAGCATGATTATCACAGATAATTATTGCAACAGAACATTGGCTCTACCTTGAGCATAGAAAGAAAGATTACTTAGGTCAGTAACTTACATTAAGATAAAATATCATTCTCTCCCATTTATCTAACTTTGGTTCACTCAAGTACATGACAATGTCATCTATCTCAATCTCTCAACATTCATCACCTGGAACATTGGAGTTCACAAATACATTGGGTGTTTCCGGAACATGCTTTAGGAATCTTAGTTTAAGAGTTGGTTTCACTTCAATTATAATAATATATTAACGCTTTTTCTTTTCATTACTGATCTGAACTACCACCCAGTCATGTAGCCTTACACTCAGGTCACCATTTCGTATAGCATCACATGCCTTCTGAAAGTTGGACTCAGACTTGTCAATACGATAACCACCTCGACCCCTACCGCTTGCTGCTCCTACTGGTTCCCTCTTGTATGATCTTGGCATTTTGGTTGCTTATTAGGGAGATGAGTCGTCTTAAAACTTATGAACTACCACTGGGTACACCTGTAAAGACGAATATGCTTCACGTAAGTCTCAATTCTGGCCAATATAGCAATATTTTAATGGATTTTACTCCTGTCCGAACTCACCCCACACTGCCTTAAAAATAGTGAACATTTCTTTATAAACCCAATGAAGCAAATGAGATACAGGTGGGACCAGCTTCAACATCTCTATTTTCATTCTACTCATTACTATGAGAAATGACACCTGTTATTGAATTCTTTGTGCTCTGGTTCATGTTTCCCAGAAGTTTGACAGCATTTAGATATTTAATCAAATCTATAATTGTAAAAATAAAAAAAAATTCTCATAGTTTGGCATTACAATACAACTAGTTATCTCTATGGCAGCAAGAGGGAATCATAAGGAAGAAACTCACATGAACCAATTTCTGATTGATTGCTTCTTACTAGAGTTATACTCAACTAAAACATTTTTTCGAATAAATGTCTGAACTCACCCGACGTCCGAACTCACACCACCTTACGGTATTTTAAAATATATGTTCAACAATGCATTCTGACCATGTTTGATTCCCCCCCCCCTCCAAGAGGCTGAATTGAGGAGTAAAACAAGTAATCATACCAAATAATAAATATTTATATGTTTTAGAGTTAGTCTGACTTTACCTTACCTAACCTAACCAAATCTGGACCAGGGCTGACTACCAGGAAGTAACTGGAGTATACTACCGGGGCCTAACCTGGGCAAACATAGGGGAGGGATATCAAACATGGACAAAATGCTTTACATGTTTAAATGACCATCAATAAACAAAGTGCATTGAATGCCCTTAACTCATGGACGTTGAGGGTTTTTATCTGACATTTTTAATCTTCTGAGATAGAAAGTCTTGCAGAGAGCTCCACAAGATATTTTTGGTTGGCTTTTTTCTGCAGGTATAATAATTTTACTATTAATTTATTTATATATTAATATTGAGTAATAAGAGAGGGCGGTAATAATTTCATGTCTCCTTGTGTCAAAAAACACATTAACCTATACTAATATATACCCACACCCAAAAGTTTAAGTTACATAATTCAGAACACGTTTCTATACACAAATTACCCACCACTACGACCTGTATGATAATATATACAAACATGCACTTACTGGCAATTTCACAACTTTAGAACCCTGCTGGCACCAATTTAGAAAAAAAAGCAAACTGGAAAGGCATGTCAAACTTACACATACTGGTAATAACCATAACTTTAGAAGGTATTATTACAGAAGTACTGCGTTCTTGGCTAGGGCCGCGCAGTGTTACCACATCTGGCTAGGTCCCGGGAATTTGCCCCGGTCACTTTATGATAGTTTATACCGGTTATATACCGGAAGTTTGTCCAGGTTAGGTACCGGTAGTTTGCCCAGGTTAGGTCCCGGTAGTCTGCTGTGGTCTAGGTTAGGTCAGACTAATTTCCAATTTATGTTTGTAAACGGGGCACATCTCGTAAAAGGGGCATCTCCGAGAAAAACACCATAGATGAAGAGGGTCTTAGAATGGTCCAAAACAGTGGCTAAATATACTAAAATATACAATATAGTGAACTCAGTACTTCTGTAAATTTACCCATTAGAATGCTGCTGGCACCAAATTAATTAAAAAGCAAACTGGAAAGGAATGTTAAACTTAACTTACAGGGGAGCCAAGAAGTTAAAAAGCAAACTGGAAAGGAAATAAGGTAAATATTGAATGAATTACCGTTATTGCGTACGCTTTTTCTACCTTCATTACCCACTATTTTAGACCATTCTAAGACTATTTTCTTCTATGGCATTTTCTCCGCAAATGCCCCATTTCCAAGATAGGGCATATTCAAATGGGGCATTTTGAAATTAGCCTGACCTTACCTGACCTGACCTAACCTAACCTAGACCGCATCAGACTACCGGGACCTAACCTGGGCAAACTACCGGAACCTAACCTGGGCAAACTACCGAGAAATAATCGTGATAAAATACAATAAATGACTGGGGCAAAATAATGGGACCCAGCCGGATCTGGCAACACTGCTGCAAAACGGTAATTCTTTCAATAAATACCGGAAATAATGTCCAACCTTAACTTACAAGGAAGTCAAGAAGGGTTAAAAATGCAAACTGGAAGGAAAGGAAAAAATTTCAACACTAACTTACAGGGAAGCCAAGAAAGGTTAAAAAGCAAACTGGAAATGAAATAAAAGGAAAAATTGTCCAACTTTAACTTACAAGGAAGCCAAGAAGGGTTAAAAAGCAAACTGGAAAGGAAAGGAAAATATGTCCACTTTTAACTTACAGGGGAGCCAAGGGTTAAAACGCAAACTGGAAAGGAAAGTAAAAAATGTCCACTTTTAACTTACAGTGGAGCCAAGGGTTAAAACGCAAACTGGAAATGAAATGAAAGTAAAAAATGTCCACTTTTAACTTACAGGGGAGCCAAGAAGCCCTGCAGCCACTGCTTCAACAAATCCGGGTTCTCGATTAGCATAATGTCTTGTCTCCTCTACCTTAACTAGGACTAGCTTCGACAGATGATCCACAGCAACTCTTCACCAACTCGTAACTATCAGGGAAGGATAAAAAGCAAACAATCCCGCCACAAATATAATTCACCGGGGGGGTCGACTCCACCAGCCCAGTTGGTATGTATGTTAGTTAGTAGTACCTCAGGCTGTCATGTTATTTCCCTCCTGACGCCTTACACACCCTCCTCACCACTCTTCTGGCTATACCACCGGCTTCTTTTACCATCTCAGGCTTCTCTACACCTACGTTTGGATCGGGTTTCGGAATGGCAAACTGCAAAACTTTGAAATGAAAAAGTTCCGACGGGGGGGAAAGTAAAGTAGCTGACGACAACAGACAGGAGGATTTAGTCACGTGACGAGTGGTGCCTCAAACACGTTACACCCGAGATGCGCCCCCAACCACTCTCTTTCCTTATTTGTTTTATTTCAGATTATTGGGCCATATTCAAGAACATTCATGGTGTATACGATGGTGTGGTAACGGTACGACGGCTCCATAGACAAACAACAAAGCCGTCGTACAGTTACCATGCACGTCATCGTATTATACACCACGGATGTTCTTGAATAAGGCCCATTATATTACAGCCTTTATCTTACATAGCATAATTACAGATGATAAAAAGCCGCTTGCGCCTGTTTGGGTCATTCAAAAAACATATCCTATTTTTATTTTAAGACACCAGTTATTTCTCCAGCAAAATCCTTTAGCCTACGGCCCTACATTCTCCAGATCTAGGCTACTCTATAGCCTACATAGGCCTAGTAGGCTATACCACGTATTTGTTTTTCCAAGATATTAAGCTCTGTCATATAAACCTATATAGTTCTTTATACCATGGTTGGTGATTTATTTCTCCCTTTAGGCTGCATGAACGTATTTGAGTGGTTGCATCACGTGGCTTGCATGGAGGTTTACTTATCAGATCCTATAGTTCATGCATGTATGTGCACTACTTCTGGATGTTTCCTTCTGCACGGTCCAAATGTGTGTGCGAATGTCCTCCTCCTCCCTGTTCCATAATTTAATAATAATAAAGCATAATTAATTGTTACTTTTTCTTGGGCAGGGATCGTTGTCATGTACGATACCCTTCTCTATTCTCTATATAATCCTGTATGGGGATACTGTATATCAACACATGCCAACACCCTGACCTATGTCAGAATCAGAAAAGTTCCACAGCTCAACCAGAAGGGCGTTCGGAGACCGCAATCCTCCGCTGAGCACCTCCTCATCTTGGATCCCAAACTCTTGAAAGTCTACGGGAAGTGCATCCCCCATGTCATCATCTTTTAAAAATACTTCTTTACATGAGTTAACGTACGCGTTTGCTCACATACCTCTGCCTCCGTTCAACCGATATAGCCTTCTTGATTTAACTTCAGAAGGACTACCCTACCCATCATACCACGCTCCAGAGAAGGCCCTAAAATCTGGTACTAAAACTAAAATCTGGTACGAGTTTCAACTTAAAAATTTAGTACCAGCCCCAGCACCAAGAGGAACGTTGCCGTAGAGAAAAATCTGTGGTTTGCATACGCATACCCTATATAGTAGCTTCGTTTTCAGTCCACCACTACCAGAGAAGATGATTAACTATTGGATAAACTATAATATATTTTCTGACATCTGTCGTATCCATTGTTGCATGTTCACTAGGTACAGCATATCACACCCACATCCAGTAAGTTAGTAACACATTTCCTCTTTAATAATATATTCTATGTAACAAAAAGTATTATTGTAATTTACAGTAGGCTACTATGTCATGGTATAATCTTGGTACTGAAGCTAAAGTATTGATGTCCTAGGGCATGTTTAACATTAGGCAAAGATTTTAGTTATGAAATGACATGAACTACATTATAATAATATTAATCCTCCTTTGCTTTCAAATTAGACAGTAAACTAGTCAATAAGGAATTACACTAACTTTGGGTAGCTTTGGTATATTTGAGTAAGTAGCTCAGGTTCGCTCACTAGTAAACATTCCATTTTGTCTGGTGATTTCTGCAGTCACTGTTAAATTATGCATTCATAACGTATTATATTCGTTGTTTTCTTTGGTGAACACGCGCAGCAGATAGACCCATAAGTTACTATAGCATTTTATAATAATACAATGTCCTCTTTGTGAAGTTAATCTATTATTATCTTATAGTTTTCATCTCGTACCACTCGGCCAAACTACAAGCTAACAAACACTCGGCCAGTACAGTTGTATCTGGCTCCCAAAAGTGAACTTAAACTATTGCATCCTGTTTGTAATAAAACGGAGAACATGCTTTTAAGTGCTTGCCTCAGGAAAAAAATACCTCAGCAAACCATGAGTTTAAAACGTGTAAGTAGCGTAAATTTAACCTTTGATGGTGGTTACATCATTCGTTTTCATATGTTGTGGATTTTTATTCACATTATCATCGTAATACAGGGTATTATTACAGAATAACTGGGTTTTTGGCTAGGATCGCGCAGTGTTACCACATCCGGCTATGTCCTGGGAATTTGCCCCAGTCACTTTATGATAGTTTACACCGATTATATCTCGGTAGTTTGCCCAGGTTAGGTCCCGGTAGTCTGATGTTGTCTAGGTTAGGTTAGGTCAGGTCAGGTGAGGTCAGACTAATTTCCAAATTATGTTTGTAAAACGGGGCATATCTCGAAAACGGGGCATCTCCGAAAGAAACACAATAGAATAAAAGTGTTTTAGAATGGTCCAAAATAGTGGGTAATGATACTAAAATACACAATATAGTGAACCCAGTTCTTCTGTAAATTTACCTAATACAGTACTATAGTTAAGTCTTACTGAGAGCTCCTCCTATTACATTTGGTAAAGGTACAGAAGTGGACCTTACTGTAAAATAGATATTTTACTGTCATTACCCACTATTTTGGACCATTCTAAGACACTTTTCTTCTATGGTTTTTCTTCCTCAAATGCCCCGTTTCCAAGATAGGGCATATTCAAATGGGGCATTTTGAAATTAGCCTGACCTTACCTGACCTGACCTAACCTGACCTAACCTAACCTAGACCGCATCAGACTACCGGGACCTAACCTGGGCAAACTACCGGGAAATAATCGTGATAAAGTACAATAAATGACAGGGGTAAAATACTAGGACCCAGCCGGATCTGGCAACACTGCTCAATTCAGGTCCACTTCTGTACTAATACCTTACATTTTTGTTGGTTCATTAATGAATTATATATCATTAGTAAGAGTATCGTAATGTTTCAGTTCATTGCCGCAATCAAATAAGTTTTTAGCTTTGAGTTAGATCAGATACAAACTAAAGCCTTCATCAAAAAGGAAATTAGGCATATTACACATAACTTCCTTTCCCCCTGGATTCTACTTCAGTAGGCTGTATTAGAGACCTAGGATTCCATCTAAGAATAGTTAAGTTAAATATATAGCCATTTAGAAGTAGAAAATTAACATATTTTCAGTTTATGCTGCGAGTAGAAGCCTTGAAGTTGTATCGGAATGTCTTAAGACAGGCCCAACAGTTGCCAGATCCCACCCAGCGACAGGATGTTCAAGAATGGGTTCGGGCAGATTTTGAAACTCACCGGCATCATCAGGATGAGGTAACTACTTTGATTTAAAAAAAGAAACACAACATAAGAGGTGGAATTAAAACTCCTGCCATTCACTTAAATACTTCAGAAGGATGCCTTAGTGATAATTATTATCCAATGGACGACTGTGATTGGAGTCCTTAGGATGTTTGTACTCTTGGTCCTACCCTGTGGATTTATAGCCCAGAGTGCTCAAAAGTAGTTTAAAATATATTTTTTTATTCCTGTGGGCTAAGTCACAGGATTGTGGGATGCTCTTATGGGATAATGTTATCGATCCAGGAAATGCAATAAAATTTGTGACACTGATTTGATGTGTATTACCAGCCTAATGTTGTATAGTCATCTGTAGCTCATGAAAAGTGTGACTAATTGGAGACCTTGGCAAGCCTGCCAAAGCCATGGCTTAAACAAGTTGATAATTTGTGGTGTGAAAGGTTATCCAGATGTCTACCTTTAGGAAGCCCCAACACTGAGCTAAGGTACAGTCGGCGGCAAAAGTCCTGTCGCCTCACTTGCTTCACCGAGCCACGCGATGTTCATAGACTCGAGATTATTAAGTGCAGAAAACGTGAGTATTTTTCGAGTCCATGAACACTGCGTGTCTCGGTGAAGCAGGTGAGGCGACAGGACTTCTGCCGCCGACTGTACTAGCCTCAAAAGCTATAATGATGATGGTCATAATGGCATATGCAGTGAAAGTAGACAGTCATAAACTGACATTTGTCACTACTCTATTGTAACGTAAAGATTGGAAGATACCCAGACCTACAGCACCTTTAATTGTTGTCAATAATATCTATGAATGCAGATTTTATTTTAGCATGATCACTGGTACCTGTACTGTATAGTATTATACTGACTTAGAAGGTAAATAAAATGGGTTACAAAACCTTCTCATTAATGATAGATTATTTTTCAGGAAACAATCAAACGACTGATAATGCAAGGGAAACAACAACTTGAGGAATTGGAGAAAACAATAAAACGTAGTAAATGATAGTTATTCATACATATCTTATATGACGTGTATTATGCTGGTAAAAATAAGATGTATTTATGAATTATTGTACAGGCAGTTTTCATTATAATGGTCCAATACAGGATACTGGTGTACGTACATATTGATGATTTTCTAATAGTGTATAACCAAATGGGGAGAACTATGTACAGTACACTGTAGACTCCAGTTCATGTATTATTCTATTGAAATATCCTCGCGTGTCAGTATTTTGCACCAGAAAACAAAATTATTATAGCAAGACAGAATGGATTACAGCTGTCTGACCTAAGATCTGTTACCCGTGGGATGTCCTAATAAATGTAACTATACCTGGCTAGGGCTTTAGTATTATTGTATACAAAAATGGTACTTGCCTTTATTGGATTGTGTATTAACTTTATAATTAAAGAAATAAAAAAAAAATCATTGGGAGTGTTTATCCCCTCTTTTCGTATCAAAGTATATTTATATTCTTGAAGTTATTCTGAACACTGCAGCATGTGATACAGTACGTAAGAATACATGAACCAAGACCAAAGACATCCTTATCAATTAATCCGCTACTGTAATAACATCAATGAATGTTCCTATTGTCGTGAGCAAAATAAATGAACAAAAAGTACTTTCATCATGGCTGCAATGAACCGCAAGGATCATGTATGTGAATTTTGATGTATTTTAACAATTGAAATAAAAATTTAAGTTAAATTTACAAGTAACAAGACTGCCAAACAATCGTGGTGCTGAAAGTGGCAGTTTTACCTGGAAATGGAGCTTACTCATCCCTCCAACATCACCCGAACTGGGATACGTTTTTCTCCCCACAGTTTGGAGGAATCATCAACCCTAATTTGTCTACAATATTTACCCTCCCGCAATTCCGTGTAGTGTGCACATCGGTGAGTGAGTATGCATGTGAACCAACTCCAACCACGAACGCTCTGCCCAGAAGCAAAAGAATAACTGATAAAAATGCAGAAATCAAAACCCCTAACCAAAGACGAGAGGACTGAACATGAAGCTGGCTCGCCCTTTTCTCTGTCTTGGGCATGTCCTCTCCCCGGGGTACGAAAAATACATCGTTGTTTTTCCTCCCGCGCCATGAAAACAAAGATGTGGTGGGTCAGGTGAGGTGGAGAGGGGAAGGGGACTCAGTCAGGGGAGGGAGGAGAATGCGTGGATTCCTGTTCGCTGAATGCTAATTTGGGGAGATCTGATTATTCTGAAATAGTGGAGGGAGTTGAGGAGACGATTATTGGGGGAGGTTGTGTTTGGGTTAGGGCGTGGTTGTGGTTGTTGTTGTTGGTGATATTATCGTTGCTTTAGTTCTACACATGGACTGGTTCTTGTTTACATTATTGTATAGCACTGTTGCTTTAGCTTGGTGTGACTGAATTAATTGGTTGTGTTTTGTTTACAGTTGTAGTTGGTTAAGAGGCAACGTGATGTAATCAGAAAATTGGAGGTTAGTGAGTCCTTCAAATATTGCCACGAAACACCATCTATATTGGAGGAGCTTGTTTCGTGGCATATTCGGGAGGAATCAGAAGCCTCCAAGTCTCATACATGATAACAGGGTCCTTTTAAGTCATGAATGAAAAAGACGACTTTCTAAATCTTTATTAATATCTACAGTATATACAGTTACGAGCCTAACCTAATCTACCCAACCCAGTTAAACTATCCAAACCCAACCCAACCAGAATCAAGAGAGAATCTGACTTATTCCCTTATATTCACATTACGTTAATCCCGGAGTACGATTACGCTCTTCACCACAGTCATCCCAGATTCAATTAAACAGAGGGGGAGGAGCCTGGGAATCTGCTAATTATTGAGTGGGTCCTGTAATCACCTGTCTCCCGGGAGGTCATTAGGGCTTAACTGACTTAACTGGGGAGGATTAATTGACCTCAGGGATAATTGATGGTCTGGGGCTGTGATTGGATGAATGGAAGATTAGGTGAATGAATGGATAGATGTGTGGAAGATTAGGTGGATGGAAGGATGAGTGGATGGTTGAGTGCATGGAAGGATGAGTGGAAGATTAGGTGGATGGAAGGATGAGTGGATGATTGAGTGAATGGAAGGATGAGTGGAAGATTAGGTGGATGGATGGATAGATGAGTGGAAGATTGGGTGAATGGGTGAATCTATGACTGGATGATAGGTGATGGTTGAAACTGAGGACCCATATGTTAGGATGAAATAAATAAACAGCTTAATGAAGAGATAAAACTAATAACTCGGCGAGGGACAGGAGTATAGATAATAATCAGGTGGATAAATGATTGGTAGAGGAGTTCAAGAAATCAACAAACACTGGCTCAGCCTCTGTTCGTGTCGTTAACTGAGGATGCCTGTACAACCCTTTTGGTACAGTTGGACACATGAATGGGCGGTACAGCCCAAGTGAAAGATGGTCAATTTCTCCCAATATCAAGTTCCTTAGTGCCAAATAGGAGACATCAGGGGCAGAAGTCAGTACTGAAGATGGTAATAAAAAGCAAGTACCTGATAATAGACACTGGTTACTCATATGGGACAAGTATCTTTCACCTGGGCTGTACCACCCATTCATGTGTCCAACTGTACATTAGAGCGCCTTGATTCCTCCAAAGTATGCCAGGAAACAGGACCAGATGAACAAATACAATGATAGCCTGTTCCCTGGAATAGTTTAGAGGAATCAGCTGCTCCATATTTACCAACACAGTACTCTCCCCTTCAGGACCCTGTGTTCGTGTATAATAAATGGAGTCTTCTGATTCTTCCTGACCATGCCACGAAACAAGCTCCTTCCATACTGGTGGTGTTTCGTGGCAATGTTTGAAGGACTCGCTAACCTCCAATTTCCTGACTACATACAGAGTCCCTTAATTAATTAGTATAAGAACGTGATTATCCTTCGTGGTGATTTGTTTATGCTCAACACTATATCTCTTTACCATTATATCTATGACACAGATATAAGCAAAAATTTAGAATAGATACAAGTTAAAGAAGCCAAGGGAATGATATACGGATGAGAGAATGTGGAGGGGAAAAGGGGATGAAGTAAGTAGGGGTGGAAGGAAAGTATTAATAAGAGGGAGAGGGATATGATAAAAAGTATGAAGGAAGGAATGAAACAATGCATATATAGGAAAACGAATAGAGTATAAATTATAGGTATGGAAGTATATATAGGGCAGCGGATTTGCAGGGTTTTTCATATATTTATCACAATATTTTAGGGATAAGTTGTATAGAGGGCTCTCAATTCTGCATTAACTGGGTGAACTGAAGCACTCGAATAATTATACACTAATACATATAATTTTTTTTTTTTTTTTTTTTTTACAAACTGTACTGTACCGACGACGTTCCAGTTGATGCCTTTTAATTTTTTTTTTTCTACGTGTCCACCTCATTTGCATACTTATTGCAGACTTTTGAACTTACATGAGCAGGAACAAGAGGGGCCCAACTTGCAGCTTCACTCATATTCAACTTTCTGTATCTCATTTGGTGGAGTTGAGCACACAAAAAAAAAAAAAAAAAAAAAAAAAAAAAAGGGTCGGTGGGAGGAGGTCGGGGATGGTATAGGAAGAGAGGGAGGAATGTAATGGTGAGAGGGAGGGATGTAATGGTGAGAGGGAGGAATGTAATGGTGAGAGGGAGGGATGTAATGGTGAGAGGGAGGGATGTAATGGTGAGAGGGAGGAATGTATAATGGTGAGAGGGAGGGATGTAATGGTGAGAGGGAGGGATGTAATGGTGAGAGGGAGGAATGTAATGGTGAGAGGGAGGAAGGAAGGAATTAAACAGTAGGAGGGATGGAGGAAAGTCAAAAGAGAGGAGAGAGGGAATAACAAAAATAATTAAGATGACACGAATGGAAATAAAAACTGAATAATAAATAAGACAGCTGTTGTTATTGTTGTTTTCTTTATGGTGGTTTGGATGGCTATTATTATTCATTGTCATTTGTTCTACAGTCTGGTCTTCTTTTTTCTTATTATTATTATTATTATTATTATTATTATTATTATTATTATTATTATTATTCATTTGTCCTCTCTTCTTCCATCCTCAGTCGTCAGTTACTGCATCTCTCTCTCTCTCTCTCTCTCTCTCTCTCTCTCTCTCTCTCTCTCTCTCTCGTTAATTGACTTTGGTAATTGGGTGAAAGTCACTAATGATCTGTAAAAAGCACCCAGTTAACCGCTCAGGTAAAGTTGGCTTAATTACGAAATATCCGAAGGTGTGGTGTGGACAGCAGGTGTAGTGGACAGGTGTGGAGGACAGGTGTGGAGGACAGGTGTGGTGGACAGTATTGCTGTATTTGACGATCAGCTGTGTGTGTGTGTGTGTGTGTGTGTGTGTAAATCAGTGGTATATTATTATTATTATTATTACAACGAAAACCAATATCAAGCATAGAGGGACTATATATTAATTTGGCACTAAGACAAACAAGGAAGAAGAAAGGGGGACGGAGGTTGGTAAGCAAACGACAAAAAAAAAAAAAAAAAAATCTGAAAATACACTGAGAAAACGGCTGATATAAAACAGAAGTCAGTGATTATTATACACGATTTTTAATTTCCTACATGACCTGGAAACGTATTCTGAAAGGTGACTGTCCTCTCCTGGTGGATGAAAATTGTGGAGCTATTATTTATTTAATCCTTGCTTCACTTCCTCTCTCACTCAGTCACTTTCCTCTTCTCACATTCCTCCCAATCCTTGCTTTATTAATTCCCTCCTTTCTAGACATCCTTCAAATCCTTCATCTTTCCTTTCTCTCTCTCTCTCTCTCTCTCTCTCTCTCTCTCTCTCTCTCTCTCTCTCTCTCTCTCTCTCTCTCTCTCTCTCTCTCTCTCTCTCTCTCTCCTCTCTCTCTCTCTCTCTCTCTCTCATTCTAACAATCCTTCTCTACCTCACTCCCACGTCATTTCTCCCTTCCTCCTAATCCTTCTCTCCCTGTCTTCCTCAATCATATCTCTTCTCTCTCTCTCCCTCCCTCATCCTCCCCCCCACCCCCCCAGCCAGACTGCCAGTAAAATGAGCCCAACTTGATTTCCCACTTGACTACATCACTTGGGTTGGATGCTCTTTCTGTCTGTCTCCTCCTTCTGACTCCCTTTCCCCACCACCTCTCTTACTCCCCATCCCCCACCACCAGAGTCCCCCCACACATACCTCTTCTTTTCTCCTTCTGACTCTCCCCCCCCACCACCTCTCTTACTCCCCATCCCCATCACCAGAGTCATCCCTCACATACCCCTTCTTTTCTCCTTCTGACTCCCTCCCTCACCACCAGAGTCCCCCCCCCCTCCCCACATCTTCCCCCACATATCTCTTCTCTTCTCTTCTCCTGATTTCTCTCCCCCCCCACCACCTCTTTTACTCCCCCACCCCCACCCCACATCTTCCCCCACATACCTCTACTTTTCTCTTTACTCCCCCACACACCCCTCCCCCACACCACTCCTCTTCTCTCTTTACTACCTCCAGTCCTCCACTCTCTCCCCACCCACCTTCTGCTCTATTCCACTTACTCCCTCCGTCTTTCCCAACTCCCACTCCTCCAAAACTCCCTTCCTCCTTTCCTTCCATTTCCTTTCCTTTCTCCTTCCTTTATTCTCCCATTTATTCATTCCCATCTTCCCCCTTTCTCCTTTCCTTCCATTTCCTCACTTCCTCTCATTCCCCCTTTCTCCTTTCCTCCCATTCTTCCTTCTCCCCCTTCCTCCTTTCCTTCCATTTCCTCCCTCCCTCCCTTCCCCCTTCCTCGTTTCCTTCCATTTCCTCCCTCCCTTCCTTCCTTCTCCCCTTTCCTTCCTCCCTCCCTTCTCCATAATCCCCCTTCCTCGTTTCCTAGCTTCCTTCCTTCTCCCCTTTCCTTCCTCCCTCCCTTACCTTCCTCACTACCGGGAAAGTTTTTAATTGAGTTGGTGTGGGGTATGAGAGCCGTTCTTGGCATACACTCCAAAAATTAACATATTTTAAAAGGTAATGCTGTTGTATAGGGAAGGGGATGTATGGGGTGGGGGAGTGGGAGGGGGAAGATGGGGAAATAGGGGGTGGGGGGGCTCATTATTACGGGAAGGTATGGTGTGAGGGGAGTGGGGAAGAAGGGAGAAATTAGGGGGACTTATTTTCATGGGAAGGGAGGGGAGAGTGGGGGGGATGAAGGGGATGATATTATTGTACTGTATTTTGGGAGAGGAGGGGAAGGGAAAGAAGGGGGATATATAGAGGGGCTTATTTTTATGGGAGGGGGGAGGGGAAAAATGGAAAAATTGGGAGATACATATGGAAGTTGAAGCCTTCGACGGTAACACACACACACACACACACACACACACACACAAGTTCAATTGTCAACAGTGTATTAACCTCTTATCTTTTATTTTATCTTTTATTTACTCGTTTTCTTTTACCTCCCTTTTCATCAGTTTTCATCATACAGTCTCTCTCTCTCTCTCTCTCTCTCTCTCTCTCTTATTTCAGGTTTCATCATACAGTCTCTGCCTCTCTCTCTCTCTCTCTCTCTCTCTCTCTCTCTCTCTCTCTCTCTCTCTCTCTCTCTCTCTCTCTCTCTCTCAGGGGTACACATACATTCTTCATTTCTCAGAGGGGACATACATTTTTTTTTTCTCCTTCCAAGTTCATTTTTAAGGATTCCTCGGCGATATTGTTGGAGGGGGTGACGAGCTAACAAAGTTCCCCACGCAATCATTGAATTTGTCTCCGTGGGTACGTACAGTCGGCCTCAGGAATTCAGGTTAGGTTAGGTTAGGTTAGGTTAGGTTAGGTTAGGTTAGGTTAGGTTAGGTTAGGTTAGGTTAGGTTAGGTTTAAGTGTTATGTATTCTGCACTTTAATTACTGTATATAGGCCTTGTTCTACTGACTGATTCAAGTATAGGAGCCATATACAATTACTAGAAAAGTTTGGTGTTAGGAAAATACTATATAGAGGATTTTCTAGTCGTTATGAACCTTTTTTGATGTCACAGTTGTGTATACGAATTCCTGAGGTCGTGTGTACTGTACATGTCGAGTCAGTCAGTCAGTCAGTCAGTCCTCCCCTCCTCCCTTACGGCCACCATCCACGTCAATAAAGTAACCCACAGTAAGTACCAATTAATCGTGTTGTGAATTTGTTCGAATATTTTTTTTTTTTTTTTTTTTTTTTTTTTTTTTTTTTTTTTAGTAAACAGTAAGCACTAATTAATCGTGTTGTGAATTTGTTCGAATATTATTTTTTTATTTCTTTTTTATTTATTTAGTAAACAGTAAGCACTAATTAGTTGTATTGTGAATTTGTCCGAAGATTATTATATTGTTTATTTATCTTATTATTTTATTTATTTAGTTAATGTGCCGTGAACCAATTTCTGGTACAGTCGCGACACATAGTTCTTGGCCAGGGTGTAGGTAAGGGGAGTAAGTCTGTTCAAGGACTATGTGTCGCGACTGTACATTGGAGTGCCAACGCGTATGCCGCCTGGAAACACGACCAGATGGACACACAATAATGGTGGCCTGTTGCTTGGATTTGTTTGGGGGAATCAGTTGCTTCGGATTTACCAACACTGTGCTACATACATACATACATACATACATAGATAGTATACGGTGTTAGTAAATCAATCTGAAGAAACCGATTCCTCCAGACTATTCCAAGCAACAGGACACCATTATATTTTGTTATTTATGTGGTCCCGTTTCCTGGTATACTTTGGAGAAATCAAGGCACTCGAATGTGTACCAAACGTGTATTGCTATTACCACCTAAAATTTATATATGTAACTCGTGAGACATTGTGAAAGCTTCCCATTCTATCTTCCTTCTATCTTCAAGGTTTTGTCTTACTTTTCAGGATATTATCTTACCAACCTTCCTTTCTCTCTACCATCCTTTCCTCCTCTTTCCCATTTCCCTGTCTTTCCTTTCCTCCACCTTCCCATTTTCCTGTTCTTCCTCTCCTCTCCCTTCCGTTCTCGCTACTCTTCTTCTCCTCCCCTTTCCCTTTTCTCCTTTCTTCCTCCTCCCCACTTTCTATCTACGAATTCCTTCTCCACACTTAGCCCCCCCCCTCTCTCTCTCTCTCTCTCTCTCTCTCTCTCTCTCTCTCTCTCTCTCTCTCCTTCAGTACTTCCACCCCTAGACAAACGCAATAGGCATACCAATGATTTCCAGGTGTGTGTGTGTGTGTGTGTGTGTGTGTGTGTGTGTGTGTGTGTGTGTGTGAAAAAAGCTGTTCTGAAGCTAACATTATTATTATAATCATAATAATAATTATTATTATTATCATTATTATTATTATTACTGGACTAATTCCCCTCCTTCCTTCCCTTCATTTTCCTTCCTATTTCTGCATCTCTTCCTTCTCTTTCCTCTCCTTCCCTCATCCTCTCTCATATTCCCTTCTCCTTCCCTCACCTATAATATTTCCCTTCCCCCTCCTATAGAAACTAATTTACAAACTCATTAGGGTAGCATTTCCCCTCCCCTTAACTCGCCTCGGCCTTCCTCTTATGAAATGGGGAGCCTCGTGTGTTTTGGTTCGTGTCGTGTATCGCTACCCCCCCCCCTTCCCCGTGCCCCCCCTCCCTTCCCCGTGCCCCTCTCCCTCCCTTCCCCGTGCCCCCCCCTCCCTTCCCCGTGCCCCTCTCCCTCCCTTCCCCGTGCCCCCCCCTCCCTTCCCCGTGCATCCCCTCCCTCCTCCCTTCCTTCCCCGTGCCCCCCTCTTTCAATCTAGTTTCTTCCTCTTTTCCATGTGCCCCCCTTTTCAATCCAGTTTCATCCCCCTTTTCCCCTGTGCCACCCTTCTTTCAATACAGTTTCGCCCCCCCCCCTCCTTCTCGTGTCCCCCCTTTCAATCTAGTTTCGCCCCCTTCCTCCCGTGTCCCCCCTAACCCCTCTCCTATCCCTACAATCTTGGGGAAGAGCCGGGGAAATTGGGGGTTTTGGGTAGGGGAAAACCCTAATAAATACAGGAAAATTATGATTAGTTTGGTATTAATATTCTCTTCTATTATAACCATATGGGATAACAATTTAAAGTGTTAGCTCAGTCAGTAGCAGATATGAAAATTAGGTATTATTATTGGCTAGGGCCGCGCAGTG
>JAWQEG010003715.1:42500-52500 GCA_033782935.1 Petrolisthes cinctipes | reverse complement strand
ACTCACACAGGCCGACTCACACACACACACACACACACACACACACACAGGCCGACTTACACACACACACACACACACACACACACACACACACAATATGTCATGTGCCACCTTGGTACGAGAGGGCCTGTGTGTGTGTGGCATTTCCTTGTAGTGCCAGGCTGGGCTGAAGTGTGCCACAAGTCTATACCAATTTGGCTCCACACCTGTCATCCACATAGCCTACCTGACATACATACACACACCTGTCATCTACACATCTGTCATCCACACCTGTCAACAACACATCTCTTCCATCTGCTCCACACCTGTCATTCCTTTCCCTGCTCCACACCTGTCAACCACACACCTGTCATTCCTTCCCTCTGCTCCACACCTGTCATTCCTTCCCTCTTCTCCACACCTGCCAACCTTCTCCCTGCTCGACAAAATGATGTCACCTTGTCTGCCTGCCCCTCACCTTTCATCCTGCCCTGCACCCCCACACCTGTCACTCCCACACCTGTCATTTCGTCTACCCTCGGCCACACCTGTCTTACTGCCCGCCTTAACGGGTCCAAGCTATGACGTGAAACACACCCAGTCAATACAGGTGCATCTACTAAATCAATACACACACAATAATTCTACGTGATTTGGACATTTTTCTCTTGATGGTTATGTGGCCTTTGGTGCTGTTGTTGAAAATTTGTTGATCTACTGATTTAATTTCTCCAAGCTATGACGTGAAACACATACACCCAATCAATACAGGTGCATCTTAACTGGCCATGTATTGTAGCTCTATCATAATTATAGACTCCTTGCTGTAATCTCGTTATGTTTTTCTTTCAGGGCCATTCATTCTCTTTCAACTCGACAGCTTTCTCTCCTCTCGGTCTCCTTGTTATTTGCGACTACAGGGTCTTTCTAGCTTAGCCTTTCTCTTCTCTCTGTGTCTCCTTCTGATTTGTAAGTACAGGGTTCTTGTAGCTTAGCACAATCTCCATTTTTCAGCTTTACACTCCCTCGACAGGTAAGTGAGTATATTCTTTGTCGGTAATTCTTGTCATCATTGGTACTGAAGAATTTATATCTCTCCTTGCATCATTAATGTTACACCTTTATCAGAGTGATGAGGCCAACATCCATTACGATGATGTATATTCTAAACACAGTAGGCTCCAACACTGATCCCTTGGGCACAACGCTAGTAACTGGCACCTAATCTGATTCCGCTCAACAATTTATGGCCCTGCGTGGGATGACTATCTATCTCCGAGCCAATTACGAACGACTTATCCATTTCTGAGTCTTCTGTTCACAACACGGGGACTTTATCCAACAGGTATTGACGAAGAGATTTCTTATATAAAAAATTCATAAAAAACAAAAAATATTGCATTGATCAACATGAAATTTGCTGCTGTGTGCTATGTCTGTGATGGTCTTCATAATGTGTGAATGTTTAAAATAGTAATTCCAAAAAATAAAAGATTTGATGGAAATACTATACTCTCCCCTTAAATGTCCTTCAGGGAAACTAGCTAATTAAGGGGATTGTAGGATACTTTTTTTTGGTACATTTTCTTAGAGCGCCTTGCTTCTTTCAAAGTATGCCAGGAAACAGGACCAGATTAACAAAAATAATGGTGATTCTGTTGCTTGGAATAGTTTGGAGGAATCAGTTGCTTTATCAGATTTATCAACACTGTACTACCTCCTCCTTAATTAAAGCTTCCAGGTTAAAAGCATCAGGAGAAGTGGAACCTTTAATATAAGATGACATTTTACACATGCTGAGTTAAGGGTAAAATTAATACGCTTATCTTTACGTTGACGAAGCAGGAGTAGAATGTCTTCAATAAAACGCACACACACACACACACATACACACACACAGAGAGAGAGAGAGAGAGATAGAGAGAGAGAGGAGAGAGAGAGAGAGAGAGAGAGAGAGAGAGAGAACAAATGAATGAACTCTGCCTCACTTCACTTAACATAATACTTAACCCTGACTTAACACTACATTTTGCCCAAATACGAATACACATCCCCTCTGAGCACAACTGGCTGTCGGTGCAAGTAGTTCAGAGTGGCAAGACTAATGTGGTGTCGTTAATAGGCTTATCTGGAGATCGATAATGTGTATCTGAGACGAACAGAAAAGGGAAAATGAACACCAAAAAAAGGACTCCTCATTCAACACTACTGGTAATACAGTCGGTGCTAGATGTTTGGTGTTAGGTGTTAGATGTTAGATTGATGTTAGGTGTTAGATGTTAATTATTAGGTGTTAGATGTTAATTATTAGGTGTTAGGTGTTAGATTGATGTTTGGTGTTAGGTGTTAGATGTTAATTATTAGGTGCTTGATGTTAGGTGTTAGGTGTTAGATTGATGTTAGGTGTAAGGTGTTAGATGTGAGGTGTTAGTTATTAATTGTTTGATGTTTAGTGTTAGGTGTTAGATTGATGTTAGGCGTAAGATGTTCGGTGCCAAATGTTAGGTGTTAGGTAAAAGATGTTATGTGTTATGTTTTAGGTGTTAGATGTTAAGTGCTAAGGTTATAGGGTATTGTTCCACTGAGGATTTTTTGGCCCTGTTTGTGTAGCCCGAGTGATTGGATAACGGGGGGGGGAAGCACATGAACTGTATTCCATTTCACTTTACAATAATCTCCCTTCCTCCTTCCTGCCATAACAGAATCGAAGTATTGATTTCCCAGTGTATAAAATAATATTAGCAACGATTAATAAGTTACATACGCTTTACTCTACGTGTTTTATTTACTTTTCAGTATTTGCTACACATTATTCTCACATGCCAGACAATTCAGATCAATCAAACAAAACTATCATGAAACATTTTTTTATTAGAACAGAAGATGATCAACAACAAAACACTCTTGATGTTTGGCAAGCATTTCATTTTTCCTGAAACACCTTTCTTATGTCACAGGAGTTTAATGAATAGTTTTTGGCTGTAGCTGTATGTGTACCAACCAATACTTCTTATACCTCCTGTACATTTATGAGTAGTTAATAACTCTTGTCCACAGCTGTACGTGCACCAACCAATACTTCTTATACCCTCCTGTACATTTATGAGTAGTTAATAACTCTTGTCCACAGCTGTACGTGCACCAACCAATACTTCTTATACCTCCTGTACATTTATGAGTGGTTAATAACTCTTGTCCACAGCTGTATGTGCACCAACCAATACTTCTTATACCTGCTGTATATTTATGAGTGGTTAATAACTCTTGTCCACAGCTGTATATGCACCAATACTTCTTATACCTCCTGTACATTTATGAGTGGTTAATAACTCTTGTCAACAGCTGTACGTGCACCAATACTTCTTATACCTGCTGTACATTTATGAGTGGTTAATAACTCTTGTCCACAGCTGTACGTGCATGTCGTTTGGCGGGGCGGTGAGGGTGTAAGTGCCGGGTTTTTCTCGCCGTGATCTTATCTGACGAACCTGTTAGCTGAGCCGCGAGAGTCACCCCCACCCACACCAACACCAACACCACCCCCAACCTTTACAATCTTCCCTTCCTCCCATCTCCACCCCCGACCCCCGCCCCCCCACACCCTCAACCCCTGCCCACCCCCACCTCCCACACACCCACCACCACCACCCACAACCCCTGCCCACCCTCACACACTTACACCAACACCTCCACACCCTCACACACCTACGACAACCCCTGCCCACCCTCACACACCTACACCAACACCTCCACACCCTCACACACCTACAACAACACCTCCACACCCAAACCTCCACCCACACCCCCCACCACCACAACAACCCCCTGCCCACCCTCACACACCTACACCAACACCTCCACACCCTCACACACCCTACAACAACACCTCCACACCCAAACCTCCACCCGCACCTCAACTCCACTCACACCTTCCCCCACACCCACCACCACAACCCCTGCCCATCCTCACACACCTACAACAACACCTCCACACCCAAACCTCCACCCACACCTCACTCACTCACTCACACCTTCCCCACACACCCACCACCACAACCCCTGCCCACCCTCACACACCCTACACCAACACCTCCACACCCAAGCCTCCACCCCACACCTCAACTCCACCCACACCTTCCCCACACACCCACCACCACAACCCCTGCCCACCCTCACACACCTACCACAACCCCTGCCCACCCTCACACACCTACTACACCAACACCTCCCACACCCAAACCTCCACCCACACCTCAACTCCACCCACACCTCAACTCCACCCACACCTTCCCCACACCTACACCAACACCTCCCCACCCAAACCTCCACCCACACCTCAACTCCCACCCACACCTTCCCCACACCTACACCAACACCTCCACACCCAAACCTCCACCCACACCTCAACTCATGTGTTTTCATTCACCATTATGAGCACCCATCATCTTTCATACACATAATAGTCATCGTCTACGTCATCACCATCAGCCACAGTCATGGTAAAAAGATTCCTCCTCACACTGTTCCACTTAAGGGACCCTGTGATGTAGTCAGAAAATTGGAGGTGTGTACAGTTGGCCACAGGAATTCTTACACAGACTCTATGGAAAGAGAGGTCGTTATTGTGAAAGAACTGCAATGAATGGTCTACCAAGGGACTCGGTGGTTAGCAAAACAACAAACCTAATAATAATGTTGTATTTGCAGTTACGTAGTCTTACATTTTCTCTATGTTGTAAACCCTTGAAAACATTAACATGTGTATGAATTCTTGTAGCCAATAGTACACGAGTCCTTCAAATATTGCCACGAAACACACACACCTATATGGAAGGAGCTTGTTTCGTGGCATAGTCAGGAGGAATCAGAAGCCTCCAATTCTCATACACGATCACAGGGTCCTTAAGGGGAGATTCTCTTTTGGGGTTAATTGGAGGATCTCAGGTTCCTCCAAACTATGCCAGGAAACAGATGACCTCAATGGTACTAATGGGAGATCTGTTTGGTGGCATAGTTTGGAGGAATCAGCAGAGGCCTTTCAATTCACTAACAAGAGAATCTCTCATAAATTAAGTTGAAAAGATGACGTGTGTGTGTGTGTGTGTGTTTAGGGTAAGATGCCGTGATTATTCTACCCTCCTTACCTGTGTGTGTGTGTGTGTGTCTGTGTTTAGGATAAGTTGCTGTAGTTATGCTCCCTTCCTTCCCTGTGTGTGTGTGTGTGTATGTTTAGGGTCAAATGCCGCTGTTATTCTACCCTCCTTCCCTGTGTGTGTGTGTGTGTGTTTATGTTTAGGGTCTGTTATTCTACCCTCCTTCCCTGTGTGAGTGTGTGTGTTTAGGGTAAGGTGCTGTGGTTACCCTACCCACCTTCCCTGGTGTGTGTGTGTGTGTGTGTGTTTAGGGTAAGGTGCTGTGGTTACCCTACCCTCCTTCCCTGTGTGTGTGTGTGTGTGTGTAGGGTAAGGATGTCGCGATTATCCTCCCTTCTCTCCCTGTTTTTTTTTTTTTTTGTGTGTGTGTGTGTGTGTGTGTGTGTGTGTGTGTGTGTGTGTGTGTGTGTGTGTGTGTGTGTGTTTAGGGGTAAGGTGGTGTGGTTACCTTACCCCTCCTTCCGTGTTAGCCCCGTGTCAGAGGCCATTGTCTGCCGTCACCCCGTGCTGTTTAACGACGTGACGGTAACGGGGTCGAGGCGGGCCAATTACAACAGCGGCGGCCGATTCCCTGTCTGTTGCTGTTACCCGAGATGGCGATAAAGAGAAAGGGGGGATAAACAGCTTGATCCTTACAACACATTCTCTAAGGAAACTGGCCATCCCTCCTCCTAATTTTCCTTCTACAGTATTCCTCGTTTTCCTCTTACTTGTCTTATTTTTCACTGTCTCTCCTGCTTTTCTTCTTAATCTTTTTTTTTCTCTCTCTGTTCTATAAAAGAAGCAAGCTGGCCCTTTAGAGTTAATATATTTAGTTTTAAGGTTTCAATGTGAGTAGTGCTTCCTACCGAGAAATGAAACTGTTCACAATGTTTTTTCACCTTATTTAAACCAGAGATGAGTAGGTACAGTACCGTAAATGGTGAGAAGCTGTTAGGAGGATAAATGGTTGTAACACCCGATGGAATTGTGTAGTGTAAAGTGTTAAGCCGCTTGTCATCAGTGCTTTCTTTACAATAGTCTAGTCCCTCCCCCCAGTCCACCTCCTCCACCACAGATCAAGAAGACTGCTTTGGCTGCCTCCCTGCCTGTTGCATGCATCTTTTATGGATTTGTAAGTGTCAATTCGCTCGCTATCTCAACTCAACTGCCCGGCCCTGTCTGTCCTCGTTTGTTTACACTTGTTCTTGCCATGTTTCCTCGACTTGTTGTTGATGGAAATGCGACTTTTTTGTTGCTGTTGTGAATGTTGAGGATCTCTTCTCTCCTCAGTAGGTAGTGGTTTGTGTTTTACTGACCCTGTGATCGTGTATGAGTCTTGGTGGCTTCTAATTCCTCCTGAGTATGCTAGGAAACAAGCTCCCTCAATATAGGTAATGTTTCGTGGGTGATATTTGAAGGACTTGTTAACCTCCAAATTTCTGACTTATAGGCTACATCACGGGGTCCCTTAATTAATCTATGTGACTTTCTGGGTATTTATTAATTTTACAGATGGGTTGCAGAATAATCTTTGTGTCGTAACAGGTAGCCACGCTGTCCTCTGGTAAAACAGAAAAAATACGTGGTTGAATTATATATATAGTCGAATTAGGTTTGCTGGTTGAGTTTTATTGATAGTTGAATCAGTCCCCCATAGAATATTTATTTCTACATGATACATACATGATAAAATAATACATGATACAATAATACATAATTGATGGTATGTAGCATTTGGCAGTCATGGAAAAGTCTTAATAATACCGTGCACCTATGCATAAATAACACACACACACACACACACACACACATTTTCACGTACAGTACAAGCAAGCACACACGCATGCACACACTCATATCTTACACCTATGCATAAATAACACACACAACACACACATTTTCACCTACAGTACATACAGCAAACACACACCCACACACACACCCCGTCTTCATCTTATTTCTCTGATCTTCTTTTTACATCATCTCTTTTCTCTCCGTTTATCGCCTTTCCTTATGCATCGTTGTTCTTCTCATCCCGTCTCTCTCTCTCTCTCTCTCCTCGCTCTCTCTCTCTCTCTCCTCTCTCTCTCTCTCTCTCTCTCTTCTCTCTCTCTCTCTCTCTCTCTCTCCATTTTTTGCTTTTTTCTTCGGATTATTCTCCTCTTTGTCGCTTCCACCTTCATCTCGTTTCCATTTTATGCTTCTCTCTCTCTCTCTCTCTCTCTCTCTCTCTCTCTCTCTCTCTCTCTCTCTCTCTCTCTCTCTCTCTCTCTCTCTCTCTCTCTCCCTCTGATTATATCTTTTCTTGCCGCTCTATCTCCACCATTCTTCTCGCTCTCTATAATTTTCTGCGTGTCACATTTCACCTCTCCTCGTTCCATCTCGCTTCTCCTCGCTCCATTTCGCTTCTCCTCGCTCCATCTCGCTTCTCCTCGCTCCATCTCGCTTCTCCTCGCTCCATCTCGCTTCTCCTCGCTTCTTCTCGCTCCATCTCGCTTCTCCTCGCTCCATCTCGCTTCTTCTCGCTCCATCTCGCTTCTCCTCGCTCCATTTCGCTTCTCCTCGCTCCCATCTCGCTTCTCCTCGCTCCATCTCGCTTCTTCTCGCTCCATCTCGCTTCTTCTCGCTCCATCTCGCTTCTCCCTCGCTCTATCTCGCTTCTCCTCGCTCCATCTCGCTTCTCCTCGCTCCATCTCGCTTCTTCTCGCTCCAACTATCGTCTAGTCACATCTATATATAAATAACTTTTCGTTCCATCCAGTTTCTTTCTCTTATAATCCATCTCGCTTCGCCTAGTCTCTCTCTCTCTCTTCTTTTTTTCTCTCTCTCTCGCTCTCGCTCTCTCTCTCTCTCTCTCTCTCTCTCTCTCTCTCTCTCCTCTCTCTCTCTCTCTCTCAAACACCCTATCGTGCATCCTACCTTCCCCCCCCCCCCTCTCTCTCTCTCTCTCTCTCTCTCTCTCTCTCTCTCTCTCTCTCTCATCTCTCTCTCTCTCTCTCTCTCTCTCTCTCTCTCTCTCTCTCTCTCTCAGTCTAGCTTCTTCATGTACCCACTCCACCCACCTAAGGCTCTTAATTAACCCCTAAGGTCCTCACTATTATCTGGATTGCCTGTCCATTAAAAGTAGATTCTCCCCCATTAGTTAGCCGTGTGGGAGAGAGAGGCAGCAGTGAGTGGAAGAAGGAAGGGAGGGATGGAATTATGACCAGAGTCCAGAGGAGGTGGCATTTCATAATATCATATTTTCTAGTGATGTCTGGCTCACACAATTTTGAAGGCAGCATCTGAATATTTTTTTATACACGAGTCTTTTCTGAAATATATAGATAAGTTAATTAATAAAGGAGGTGGCATTTCATAATATTATAATATCCTTGTGATGTCTGACACACACACACACAACTTTGAAGGCAGCATCTGAATTTTTCTATACACGAGTCTACTGGGTATCTGAAATATATAGATAAGTTGATTAATAAATTGCACACCAGGTTGAAGCAAGGAGGAATAATAAATAATAACGTGTAAAGTTGGTTGTAAACGATGAAAAAATAATAAGTTAACAGTTCTAATTCAAGACCAATAATATTTTGTTATATATATATAATGGAAAAGTTTGCTAATTTCATCTCTTTCACGTTTTTTTTTTTGAGTCCCCTTCCGAAGCTTCAACCCCACGTAGCCTAGCACCGAACGACGCTTTAATTAAGGTGGTAATATCGCTTTTGGTACATTGGAGTGCCTTGATTCCTCCAAAGTCTGCCAGGAAACAGGACCAGAGGAGCAAAAATAATGGTGTTCTGTTGCTTGGAATAATTTGGAGGATTCAGTTGTTCCAGAAATACCAACACAAACTTCCCCCTTAAATTTTCCTTGGAAGATGTGATTATTCTGTGATAATTTCCTTGAAGGCTACTGAATTTTTTTTGCGGGTAAGAACAATAAGTGTCAGCTGAATTATTGCAAAGCATTTCAACTCTTTTGTGTGGTGATTGTATAACTACTTGTAATTAGATAATCAAAACATTTTCACTCTTCTCTCTCTCTCTCTCTCTCTCTCTCTCTCTCTCCTCTCTCTCCTCCTCTCTCTCTCTCTCTCTCTCTCTCTCTCTCTCTCTCTCTCTCTCTCTCTCTCTCTCTCTCTCTCTCTCTCTCTCTCTCTCTCTCTCTCTCTCTCTCTCTTCCACCGCCTCCACTTCCATTCTCTTTATTTTTTCTCTCTTTCCCACTACCTCCTTCCTCTATCAAAACATTTTAACTCTTCTCTTTTTCACTGCCTCCTCCTTTTATCGTCCATCCACTATCTCCTTCCTCTATCGTATAATTTTCACTCTTCTCTTTTCCACCGGCTCTTCTTCCATCCTCTCCTATTCCTCCTCCTTTCCTTTTTCTTCTTTATTTTTCCACTTCTCCTTTCATAAAAAATTTTCCTCGTTTCTTTATCAACCTTTATCTTTCATCCTTTTCATTTTTTTTTTTTTTTTTTTTTTTTTTTTTTTTTTTGGGTTGCAGGGGAAAGTAATTCAAGATAATTCATCCCTTATTATTACAACACGTTATAATTAAGAAGTATTTGGCTTCCACTGATAAGCACGTTTGTCAGCTTCATTATAAGAATTTTTTTAAATGATACTCTTTGTGGTCAACTAGAAAATAATCAGACACACTTAATGTAGTAAATGCTTTATTTAATAGGTTTATAAACTTTGATAAAAAAATAAAATAAATTCTTAGTGTGCATGTTAAACCAAAAGAGGGAGAGAAGTGAGGATGAGGGAATGGGTGTGAGAGGTCAAAAGGAAAGGGGTGTATGAGGAAGAATGTGAAATAAGGATGGAGAAAGGTGAGGAGGAGGAGGATCGGGGGGAGTAGGTAGAATGGAA
>JAWQEG010003715.1:15000-37500 GCA_033782935.1 Petrolisthes cinctipes | reverse complement strand
TTTTAATTGTGGCTGTACAACTATTCCTTCTCCCTGAAAAGAACAACCGCTATACATTTTAGAAGTGTAGCTGAAATATAATTATGTGAAGCACTTGACTCACTGAAGCATAATAATATGTTCCTTATGGGGGGGTAATTCACTTTTGTTAAATATTGGAGTGCCTTGATTCCTCCAAAGTATGCCAAGGAAACAGGACCAGATGAACAAAAAAATAATGGTGTTTTGTTCTGTTGTGTGGAATAGTTTGGAGGAATGAGTTGCTCCAGATTTACCAACACAAAATTTCCCCCCTTTAACTCAGGCTGGTAGGTAGGTAGATAGGTAGGTAGGTAGTGCAGGAGGTGATGACAGCTCCAATGGTCCTAATTAAGCCGTGAGAGACAAAATTCTGCGACCTCCACCTCACTTAAATACCGGAATATATATATGTGCTTGTTTACGTAAGCATGTTGGTTCGTGTGTGTGTGTGTGTGTGTTTGTTTGTTTGTTTGTTTGTTTGTTTGTTTGTTTGTTTGTGTTTGTGTGTGTGTGTGTGTGTGTGTGTGTGTGTGTGTGTGTGTGTGTGTGTGTGTGTGTGTGTGTGTGTGTGTGTGTGTGTGTGTGTGTGTGTGTGTGTGTGTGTGTACGAAAAAGGTAAACTATCAAGCTGTCTATGTGTTTGTATTTTTTTTTTTTTTTTTGTATATGTTAGTGTTTATGTTTTTTTTATGTGTTTGTGCGTTTGTTTGTTAGAAGCCGTGTGTAGGTGGGAGGTTAGGGGTATGTGTGTGTTTGTAGGTGTGTGTGTTTGTCTGTGTGTGTGTATAAACTTTAAAAACAGTCTTCATTTGTCATTGTAGATGCAGAGAGAGAGAGAGAGAGAGAGAGAGAGAGAGAGAGAGAGAGAGAGAGAGAGAGAGAGAGATACAGCGATACAGGAAGAGATACGACTATGTGCACAGAGAGGAAGAAGGAGATAGAAATAGAGAGACAGAAATCCACCGTCTGTTACACTACACGCCGTCAACCTGTCACCACCACCACCACCACCACCACCCTCTTGCCAGCACTTCCTCCAACATTGCTGCTCCACCCACTGTCACCACCACCACCACCACCACCACCACCACTACCTCTGTGCACACCATATACTGTCACCTCCACCTCTCTCTCACTCTCTCTCTCTCTCTTTCTCTCTCACACACACACACACACACACTACCTACCTACCTACCTACCTAATATACAATCACTACCACACACATCACCCACCACCACCATCACCACCACTACTACTACTACTACTACTACTACTACTACTACTACTACTACTACTACTACTACTACTACTACTACTACTATACTACTACTATACTACTACTACTACTACTACTACTACTACAATCCATCCACTATCACCAATCCACCACCCACTTCTATCACCACTCCACTTCCATCACCAATCCACCACCCACTTCCATCACCACTCCACACACTTCCATCACCAATCCACCACCCACTTCTATCACCACTCCACTTCCATCACCACTCCACTTCCATCACCAATCCACCACCCACTTCTATCACCACTCCACTTCCATCACCAATCCACCACTCCACTTCCATCACCAATCCACCCACTTCCATCACCAATCCACCACCCACTTCCATCACCACTCCACCCACTTCCATCACCAATCCACCACCCACTTCTATCACCACTCCACTGAAATTGTCTAAGTATTTAAGCATTAATTTGGCACTCTAGTATCCAAATGCAATAAGTCTGAAACACCTGCATTAATTATCTTTACTGTACATACATGGTAATTACAAACATGAGATCCATTGTTTTATAGGATATTTCATGTACAGTCTGCCGCCATTATTCTACTTGGTCTATAGGGTCGCCGACAAATGGTTAAATGCAGTAGAGATCCGTTTGGTTTTTCCTACATAAACTTTGATGACAGAAAGGCGAATCGGCTTTCATTTTAATTAATTCCAGTGTTTGGCATATTATCAAAACATACACGAAAATAATTATACACATACTGTTGTACGTATATAATTTAATATGTATATAAATCTGCATCCCTCCCCTAAAGATTAATTAAGGTAGTAATTCGTTTTTGGTACATTGGAGTGCCCCTTGATTCCTCCAAAGTATGCCAGGAAACAGGACCAGATGAACCAAAATAATAGTGTTCTGTTGCTTGGAATAGTTTCGAAGATTCGGTAGGTCCAGATTTTGGTACCAACACTGCACTTCCCCCTTAAGGAGTGAAGGAAGTGTTTGTCCCTCGTGAAGGTGTGGGAGTGAACATTTCTGTATACAAAGCCACAGTCCGTCACTGAGTCACACTTTAGAAAATTTTGTCTCACCTCACACAGAAAGATGTTGGTCCCCATGCATCTTTAGAACCGACCCTCCGTTGCAGCTACAATGAGGGACACATGATAACCCCAAATTCTATAAGCATATCTCGCCAGTGGGTTGACAACGTGGAATTTCTATAGATATTTTTCAGACTTGCTCACTGCACTGTACAGTCGGCAGCATAAGTTCGCTTCATTTCCACCTGTGTATGTATTAGCTATAGTGATGTTGTAATACAATTTTAATGCAGAGGTGACAGATATAGTTCTCATATGGTAAATTACGTATGTTGGTGGAATAAAAACTGGTTCAGAATGCAACTATCTGGTCATATTAACATTATTAAGTACATGAGATGGACGCGAATTTATGCTGCCGGCTGTACATGTAAAGTGGATTTTATAATACTGGATAAAGTGCACCGAGCTTCATAATCAAACCTCTTAGATTTTCTGCAAATGCACTACTAACAAACTATAAGAAATTTTACAAACAGGTATACATACACATAGCAGTGGACCCAATTCAGAAAGTATCTAAAATATCTACTATTTTATGGAGGGATCTGGTCTATTGTAGCGAGGGATCGTACAATGTCAACATCAGGAAGGTCTGTCCTGGTTTCTACGACATAAAGGTTTTGCTCTGAGTGCATCGGAGTGTACATGCAAATTTTACAAGCTTAGAAAAACCAGGGAAGTGAAAGTTTGTCCCCCTCTGTACCTTTTTTACCACGTCTTTTCTGTGAAGTAGGTTTTTGTTTCTTGGTATAATTTATTGCCTGTTGACTGCCAGAACGGAGAGAAAGAGTCGGGCTCATTATCTCGTATATCATTTAATATTGTTGGTTACGTAACGAAGCCGGAGGTCGGAAAACATTATACTGTGCTTTTTTCCCACCTTAGCTTGCTTCTTTTAACAGTATCACACTCCTATCTTCTCTTTTACCACGTGCATGTAACCCACCTCTAGTACACACACACACACACACACACACACACACCTCTATTTCTCCATCCTCCACCTCGCCCACCTCCCCATCCATCTCCAACTCACTCTCCCCCACTTCACTCCCCTCCAACTCAGCCCCCTCCACCTCCACCTCCACCTTCTTCATTAGCACCAGCAGCGTCCCCCTCCTCCTCCTCCTTCACCTCCTCCCCCGACACTAGATACCACCTGCATGAAGCCAGGACTTTGTGTGGCGTCAGGTAGCGTGCATGGCAGCAGACAAGATAAAGCAGCGAGGGTCCGTCTCACACCGACATTGTTAGCCAGGCACTAGTTAGTTACGTCCTGCAGATGGCCCAGGTAGACTTGCCCAGCCCAGACCAGCCCGGCCCATCTTATTATCTCAAGATGTGTAGCAGCGAGTCTTTACAATAATGGGCGAAAATGCATTAATTAAAGGGAAAGTACAGTGTTGATAAATCTGGAGCAACTGATTTCTCCAAACTAGTCCAAGCAGCAGGTCATCATTATTTTTGTTAATTAATCTGGTGATCCTGTGTCCTTGCATACTTTGGAGGAATCAAGGCCATCCAATGTACCAATAGTGAGTTATCCCCTTAAGGTGGTAATTCGCTTTTGTTACATTGGAGTGCCTTGATTCCTCCAAAGTATGCCAGGAAGCAGGACCAGATGAACAAAAATGATGGTGTTCTGTTGTTTGAAATAGTTTGGAGGATTCAGTTGCTCCAGATTTATCAACACAAAATTTCCCCATTAAATGGTATTAGTGACGGCTGGCTATCCATTCAATTCTCCCGTCAATGAACTCTGGGGTTGATTCTGTAGTCGATACTGTTGGATTTAGACTCATACAAACACATTTATATATTATGTATTAATTAAGCACATTTACCAAGAACACTCACTGCACGGCTCACAGAGAAAATAGGAAAGGGAAGGAAAGAGGTGGAAAGAGAAAAGATAAAGAAACTTGATAGATGAAGACTATATAAATGTAAAAGTAAACGAGACTGGAGAAAATTGGGAAGGGAAGGAAATGGGTGGAAGACAAGAAGAAAAAGAACATTGAAAGAGTAAGACCAGAAATGTAGAAGTAAACGAACGAGAAGGGAGAAAATTGGGAAGGGAAAAGGGAAGGGAAAGAAATGGGTGGAAGACAAGAAGAAAAAGAACATTGAAAGAGGAAGATTAACCAGAAATGTAAAAGTAAACAAGAATGGAGAAAATAAGGAAGGCAAGGGAAGGCCACTGAGGTATTTTAGACCACGATGAAGAGCCAAGATTCAACAGTCAACTAAGACAGGGAAGGGGAACCTGAAACCAGACACTTTCATTCTGTCACTACCACCAAGGCTCTGATGTTGTTGTTGTTGTTGTTGTTTGTTGTTGTTGATGAAGGTGAGAGTGGTGATGGCTGTGTTGTGGTGAAAGTGAGAGTGTATAAATGATGGTGGTGGTGGTGATGGTGTATTAATGTTATGTTGGTGGTGGTGGTGGTGATGGTGGTGGTGGTTAAGTAAGTGTATGATGATGATGATGATGGTGGTGGTGAAGGTGTATGTGTTATTGGTGGTGGTGGTGATGATGGTGGTGGTGGTGGTGGTGATGGTGAAGATCTATTATTATTATTTTGTTGGTGGTGGTGGTGATGGTGGTAGTGGTGAGATTAGGTGGGAAAAGAGAGAGGGAAGAATGAAGAGGGAATAGGAAAGGAAGAGGAGGGAATGGAAAAGGAAAGAAGGAATGAAGTTAAAGAAATTGAGATAATGATGTGCATATTTGATTGGAGGAATAAATAGTGTGGGGAAAGGGGAGTGGAAGGAAAGGAAGGCGAGGGTGGGCCAAAAGCGATCACCATGTATCATTCATTCTTCGCAAACCTTAGCTGACAGTATGTTTTGACGGCTGACCACACCCCTTCTCCACCTCCCTCCTGCCTCTCCTTTCCTCACCTCCCTTCTTCTGCCCCTCATTTCTCCCTCCACCTCCCTCCTGCCTCTCCCTTTCCTCACCTCTCTTCTGCCCCTCATTCCCTCCTCCACCTCCCTCCTGCCTCTCCTTTCCTCACCTCCCTTCTTCTGCCCCTCATTTCCTCCTTCATGTCTCAACTTTACATCTTCATTTTATACGCCTTCCTGTTTTTCCATCCCTGCCTCACTTTTCTTTAATTTCCTTCGTCGTCTGTTGTTGTCCTATCACCCTACCACCCTCATCTTCTGTACTCTATCACCCTTCATACCTCCCTTCCTCTCCACACCCTTCCCCCCCACACCCTTCCCCCCCACACCTCTCTCTCTCTCTCTCTCTCTCTCTCTCTCTCTCTCTCTTTCACTTTTCCTCCTCATTTCTCCCTGCTCCCCTTCGCTTGGCCTGCCCTCCTGACCTCACTCTCTGCCTCCCCTACATTCCACACTCGTCCCCCTGTCCCAGTAACCCTTCACTTCGATCTCACTCACCCTTATACCCTACCTGCTTCAGACCTGCTTTTCCTACCTTCGTCATTTGTACCACTTCCAATCCAACAATAAACCTACTTCTCTATTTTCCTTGTTCAGATCCCTTCCCTCACCCATTTCCAGCATATTATTTTCTTCCCCTGTTACACACACACACACACACACACACACACACACACACACACACACACACACACACACACACACACACACACACACACACACACACACACACACACACACACACACACACACACACACACACACACACACACACACACACACACATTCTAGTCACCTCTCAACCCATGCAACAACACCTTTCTCCCCACCACTCATTAATGTCTCATCATCACACCTACATTACAGTCACACCACATCCACCTACCTATCCCCCTTCTCTCCCTCCCTCCCTCCAGCAACCACATCACAGTCGCACCGCATCGCATCCCGTTCACAGCCTCACCACCACAACCACAACCACCACCTCCGCCTAATGACCCTGTAGTAACATCAACACGAAACTGACAACCAACCAACCAACCAACTACCGGGAAGTGTGAATCACGGAGGCGAAAAGGAAGTTGTTATTTGCGGCTGCTTGGTCGTGTTGTATTGGTGTGTGTGTGTGTGTGTGTGTGTGTGTGTGTGTGTGTGTGTGTGTGTGTGTGTGGAAGAAGAAGAAGAAAGTATGGTACTGTACTGTAGGAGGTGGAAGTGGAAAAAGAGAGAGAGAGGAGGTGGTGGATGGAGATGATGATGATGATAGGATGAGTTGCACAGTCTTGGAAAATAATGTTTGTGACTATGTTGTGGTTGGCTGAGTGTGTGTGTGTGTGTGTGTGTGTTTGTGTGTGTGTGTAAGTAATAGAGAGAGTGAGTGAAAAAAGAGTGAGTTAGTGAGTGAGTGAGGGAGAGAAAGTGTGTGTGAGTGTGTGTGTGTGTGTGTGTGTGTGTGTGTGTGTGTGTGTGTGTGTGTGTGTGTAAGTAATAGAGAGAGTGAAAAAAGAGTAAGTGAGTGATTCCGGGAGAGAAAGTGTGTGTGTGTGTGTGTGAGTGAGTGTGTGTAAGAGAGAAAGTGAGAAAAGAGTGAGTTAGTGAGTGAGTAAGGGCGAGAAAGAATGTGTGTGTATAAGAGAGAAAGTGAGTAAAAGAGTGAGTGAGTGCGGGAGAGAAAGTGTGTGTGAGTGTGTGTAAGAGAGAAAGTGAGAAAAAAGTGAGTTAGTGAGTAAGGGCGAAAAATAATCTGTGTGTATAAGAGAGAAAGTGAGAAAAAGAGTGAGTGAGTGCGGGAGAGAAAGTGTGTGTCAGTGTGTGTGTGTGTGTGTAAGAGAGAAAGTGAGAAAAGAGTGAGTTAGTGAGTGAGTGAGGGAGAGAAAGTGAGTTAGTGAGTGAGTGAGGGAGAGAAAGTGTGTGTGAGTGTGTGTGTGTGTAAGAGAGAAAGTGAGAAAAGAGTGAGTGAGTTAGTGAGTGAGTGAGGGAGAGAAAGTGTGTGTGTGTGTGTGTGTGTGTGTGTGTGTGTGTGTGTGTGTGTGTGTGTGTGTGTGTGTGTGTGTGTGTGTGTGTGTGTGTGTGTATGAGAGAAAGTGAGAAAAAGAGTAAGTGAGTGAATGAGTGTGTGTGAGTGTGTGTGTGTTTATTTTCTTTATTGGTATGTCCTCACTACACACCCACACTAACTTGTCATTGTGCAATTGTTTATTCTACTTCTCTCATTTTCCACACCTGTTATTTTCTTCTGCGTTAGTTTTTTTAAGTTGGATGAATATTATTTTATTTATCTCATGATATTCTTCGAGCCTGGTATTGCGTGGATTATTATTATTATTATTATTATTATTATTATTATTATTATTATACGAGCCTGGTATTGCGTGGATTATTATTATTATTATTATTATTATTATTATTATTATTATTATTATTACATTTTTTATAACTGGTCCCTGCCTCAACTTACTTTATATTCTTTTCTATCGTCACTTGTTCCTTTTCCTATTCCTGCTTCCCTTTCTTTTGTACTCAAGGCCCCTTTTGTTACCACACACTCGTTCTACTATACAAAGCTGTCGTCATCTCTACCTGTTTCATCATATTGTTCTCTCCACTGACTGAGGTGATGGAACACGGGACACTTAAGTCTTGTATTACAGTTTATGCCTATCTTAATGGGGTAGGACTATGTTGATGATGAATCTGGGGTAAATGATTCCTCCAAGCAACAGGGCACCATTATTTTTGTTAATTTGGTCCTGTTTCCTGGCATACTTTGGAGGATTCATGGCACTCCAATGTACCAAAGGTGTACTGTCCCCTTAAGGAGGAAATTCGGTGCTGGTAAATTTGAAGCAACTGATTCCTCCAAACTATTCCAAGCAACAGAACACTATTATTTTTGCTCTTCTGGTCCTGTTTCCTAGCATACTTTGGAGGATTCAAGGCACTCCAATGTACCAAAGGTGTACGGTACTATCCCCTTAATTAAGTACTAGGAGGCTGTATAGTTAATAAGATAAATAGATACCCCTATTAAAATTATATAAGGTAGTCGTCATGTTTGCGTTACCTGAACTGAGCTCAGATTTATCGGATTATATCACATGCCTGTCCTTCGAACGTGTCATTGTCGATTTGCCATTGGAAACTTGTCAATTCTTCTGTCACTCACTACTGATCGTGTCACTCCACCCACGTCACGTCTGTCTCCACACCTGTCATTTGTCACTTCCGTCCCACACCTGCCACTTTACACCTGTCCCCATCACGCACGGCTCCTTGTGACATAAGTATCAAAACACCTGTAACTGGGCATCTGTCACACCCACTTCACTTCACTTCACTTCACTTCACTTCACTTACTTCACCTCACTTCACTTACTTCACTTACTTCACTTTCTTCACTTCACTTCACTTTCTTCACTTCACTTACTTACTTCACTTCACTTACTTCACTTCACTTCACTTCACTTCACTTACTTCACTTCACTTCACTTACTTACTTCACTTACTTCACTTCACTTCACTTTCTTCATCCTGCACTTGTTTCCTCCACCATTAATCTCTGTTTTATGCACCTTTCACACACTATAGTCTGACCTCGTTTGCATTTGACATATACGTAGGAATCCTTATGCATTTCTCCATACACTTTCTTCTCTATCCATATAGTAGTTGATCTGTAGAAAAAGCTCATCACCTCATCACCTTTTCTACAATTGTCTCCCTCTCTGTGTTTCCCTATACATGTCTCACTGAATCTGTCGCATTATTATTGTACAGCACCTGTTCTTCATGTCACAGTATTTTTCGCCGTCTGCAATGGCCCTTTTAACTGTCCCCCTTTCCCCTTCACATTTTAAGTACAGTCTTTTATAGTTAGCTGCAGGAGTACAATGCGTAATGTAAACTAGTAGAAAATACGCCGGTTTATTCCATTTCAGCTGTTTATATCAGTACTAAAAAAGAATGTTTCGAGTTGATTGCAGTGTTTATCTAAAATGCATAATCACCAACTTCTGTGAATATTTTGTGGTTACTAAATTGTCTTTCTTTCCAATACTCTCACCTAACAAGAACAAGAAATTAGTTGTGGGACAGGTTAAATAAAATCCATTCGAAATAACTTTTACTTTCAAACAATAACTCAGAAAATTTATTATACTTTGAGTACCGGTATGGTGGTGAACTTAACAATTCTTAGTGGAACAATCCGACCCCCGTTAATTATATCAATGAAGTTGATAAGCATGAAGGCAAAAATTTATAACAGGTAAATCATAGATATCTGCTTCGATATATGGAACATTTAATACGCTGCATTCGTAACATGAGGAAAAAAACGGTAATAAGCATTTTCAGAATCATTAGCCCATGGCGACACGGTTTCATTATTGGAAAGAGAGTAAGAGGGTAATCATACAATTATTTCTTTTTTAGTGACTTTACTTGTGACAATTCTTACTTTCTTTTCACCTGTTTTCCATTTTCACTTCTAATCAACACCGGTTCACCTGATTTCTTTTAGTGACTTTACTTGTGACAATTCTTACTTTCTTTTCACCTTTTTTCCATTTTCACTTCTAATCAACCCTGGTTCACCTGCTTTCTTTACAACGGTACAGTACCAATTTCCTTTTATCCAGGGTTTGTTTCCTCATATCCTCTAAACTTGTGAACAATTTTCTGTACACATGTCTCTTTAATATTTTTACACCTGTCCTCCGATAGTATGTACAGCCGAGCTCGTAAATTCGCGACCACGTACTTAGATGTTTATGCCATTTGAGCTGGTAATATTTATTTGGTGAGGAATCAGAGTAGGTGGAACATAGTAGAGGGACATGATACAATCTTTCACCAACAATGACACCTTCCCCACACAGTGTTACCAGCTCAGATGACATAAACATTTGGGGACGTGGTCGCGAATTTACGAGCTCGGCTGTACACCTTCCTCTCCATTCACTTTACATACAATCACTATTATTGTCTATATATCTATCGTTCTATTTTTTATAACTAATATTTCCCTTTTTTTTTTTTTTTTTTTTTTTTTGAACCTGCATGGTCCCTTTTCTTTTACACTTGTTGCTCATTCTTTTACACTTTTTTTCTCTTTTTTTGACATCTGCTCCCTTCCTTTACATCTGTTCTCGTTTCCTTGACACCTGTTGCCTTGTTTCCTTTATTTTTATCTCCCTGTTTCCCCTACAAAATAATGTTTCCCCTGTTCTCGTTTCCTTGACACCTGTTGCCTTGTTTCCTTTATTTTTATCTCCCTGTTTCCCTTACAAAATAATGTTTCCTCTGTTCCCGTTTCCTTGACACCTGTTGCCCTGTTTCCTTTATTTTTATCTCCCTGTTTCCCCTACAAATGTTCTCGTTTCCTTGACACCTGTTGCCGTGTTTCCTCTAGTTTTATCTCCCTGTTTCCCCTACAAATGTTTCCCCTGTGTCACTTGCACCTGTTCGCCTGATGCACTACCAGCTTGTTTGTCTCTTCTGCTCCTCACATCTACAGGCCTATACTTACCTACCAACACCTGCCACTCTCTCTAGGTGTATCTGGTATGTACGTATACACTACCTGCCCGCCCACCCACACCTGTACCAGTAAATCACTCACTCGACTCGCCCACGGAGCTCACCTGTGTTGAATATACTCGCTTACAGTCGCTCACACAGTTTTATTTATTCTTCTGCCTACACACACACCACACACACACACACACACTCGTACAGTACATGAGGGCAGGTAAGAACACACACACAGTACACCTACACACAGACAAGAACACCTACAGTACACCTACTCTACTCCCTCCCTCACTCAAACACTGCTGCATCGTAAAGGAAGGATTACTACCGGTGTAAAAGTACCCGTAGAGGAGTGTCGGAATACAAGTGAAATACTGCAGCAGCTGCGTTAATTAGTCTTATGGCACACCACTGCAGCCCTAAGTAAGTATAATAATAATGCGTTGCTCTCCAATGAATGGTGTAGTAAAAATGCTGATTGTTTTGACGTGCTTATAAAACAACTTCCTTACGTTCTTCATAAAGCTGTTGGGAGTCCGCGGTGTTGTTGTTCCTATCTATTATAATTATATATACCGAGTGATACATTATACACACACACACACACACACATCTGTACCCATGACATAATGCACACATTTTATCTTTCTTCTGTGCTCCATACTTGAGGTATCGTATTGTGCAGAGGCAAACATTAGTCACACACACACACACACACACACACACACACACACACACACACACACACACACACACACACACACACACACACAACAAGACACTCATACGCCCTCATACATTTTGCCAACACACACACACACACACACACACACACACACACACAGGAGCAAAAAGTGGCTGTGGTTGGCACGACACCCACACACCTGTAGCCTCTCTCATTTCCTGTACACACACACACACACACACACACACACACTTAACAACAACACATGCATGCAATTACCAACGCACGCATGCACTCATTACCAACGCACACGATCATTATTCACACACACACACACACACACACACACACACACACACACACACACTTAACAACAACACATGCATGCAATTATCAACGCACGCATGCACTCATTACCAACGCACACGCTCATTATCCGCACACACACACACACACACACACACACACACACACACACACACACACACACACACACACACACACACACACACACACACACACACACACTTACCATCATAATTGCTATATGGTTTTCTAACCTTTTTTCTTAATTGTTTTCGTTTTGTATTCCTTATATAAATATACAAATGATCAAATTGCAGATAAAGAAATAATATTATTTTCTTTTTGTATAGTTACCATCATCGTCGCTGTTGCATGATATCATTTTTCGTTTTTATTCGTCTTTCGATTTTATTCCTTATTGTTGTGTAGTTCCTTGTAGCTCCCAAGTTCATTTAGCATCAACTTTTAGAATAATTTAGAATAATTATTTAATATCACACCATTGTTGTTACTGAAGTGTTTCAAGTTGTACCATCTTTATATTAGAATCAGGTTACTAATCCCTACCCAGTTTGAAGTATATATAAAAGAAAAAAATGTTCTAAAAAAAGCATAAAACTGATGAGAGTTACGAAAGAGTTGATTAAACACTCTAAACTTGATCGAGACACATGTGGCAATTATCATATTGTGTGTTACAGTGTCGTAAACTTTTGGGTTTTCCATATTCATTATTATGATTTGATTGGTGGTTGGCATAGTGATCGACCGTGTTAAGGGGGATGTTTGGTGTTGGTAAATCTGAAGCAACTGAATCCTCCAAACTATTCCAAGCAACAGAATACCATTACTTTCGCTCTTCTGGTCCTGTTTCCTAGCATACTTTGGAGGAATCAAGGCACTCCAATGTACCAAAATAGAAATACCACCTTAAGGAGATAGTATAAATATTGTACTTTGGAGACCCTTGATTCCTCCAAGTATATATGCCAGGAAACAGGACCTGATTGACAAAATTAATGGTGAATTGTTGCTTGGAATAGTTTGGAGGAATCAGTTGCTCCAGATTTACCAACACTGTACTCCTCACAGTGAAAAGTAGAAAATTACAATAATGTAGAAAGGTCACACACAGACCACTGAAGGAACACCAACATGACAGAAAGGAGAAACACTTTTAGGTTCATCTGTCACTTTTAATTTCCCACCACCTGTAATGACCAAGTACCCTCCTACATTTGAATACATTAAGGACCTTGTGAGAAACTTGTATGAGACTTGGTGGCTTCTGATTCATCCTGACTATGCCATGAAACATGCTTCTTCAGTATCGGTGGTGTTTCGAGGCAATATTTGAAGGACTAACTAACTTCCAATTTTCTGGGGGTAATAACACTGTCTTTTGGTACATTGGAGCATCTTATTCCTCCAAAGTTAGGTCAGTTAACAGAGCCAATGAATAACTATAATACTATCCTGTTACTTGGAATAGTTTGGAGGAACCCAGATTTACCACATACAAAACTATACTTACTTATATACCCCACTTAACAAGGATGAATCACCAAAGGACTAGCCGTCGAAACATGAAGTATATTAGACGTTAAACAAGTGTCAAAAACATTATTACCCTGTGGCTTAGATCTCAAGATACAATTACTCTATATTTATGATGATATGCACTGACTGAGACGGCCTCGCACCTTATAATTTAGCACAGTTTATGCCAACGTGAAGCACCGAGGAAATGAATAGCTAAAGCACAAGTATATATAATAGACACCACATGTGTTTTTGTCCGAGCTTGAAGGTGTTAACTGCATATTGTACAGCACCTTATATATATATATATAAAAACAAACAATAATAATAATAATAATAATAATAGTGACAGACGGAATGGCATGCAAATTAACAGGTAGAAATGCAGCCTGACACACACAAACTTGACAAATTAATAACTATAGAGAGAGACACATTAACTCATTTACAGAGCATGAAAACATACAGTAATAACTCACCTATCAGTTTACCATCATCGTGGCAGTGCTCCTCACCAGATAATCCTGATGAAGACACAACATAAACATGGGTCGCAGTGTGTGTATATCAAGGGGAACGGCACGGTATTAGAGAGGTGAGCGATGAGCCTGATAAAGATGTAAATAAAATATCTAGTAGGAGTATAGCGTCAAAGTGTATATATACTGAGTAAGTGTAGTGTTGTGGGGATATATTGTGTGTTTTTCTGAAGTAAGTTGGCTACCGTGTGTGTGTGTGTGTGTGTGTGTGAAGTGACGATCTAGCAATATACATAATTAGTTTTCCAAAAGTGTGGAAACAAAAAATATCTCGGCTGCACGAGATAATAGTCCAATTACTGGATTGTTGTTTAGGGTCAGTGGATGTGTGTACAGTCTTGGACAATAATATACATACCTCTGCTCTTTACAAACTTGAAAGTAATTCTTTGAGTGACGTACAGACGTGGACGTAAGTTTCAATACACATATGGAAAACTCAGACAAATTGCTGACTAATTTGTTCATGTTCTCGTAATATGATGTTGTTTTTTTGAATAGTGATTACCTGCTTGTAATAATTTAGAAAATGTTGCGTAACCTAAATATTGGAAAGTTTCACAGCTAACTAACAGAGGGAAGCTGTCAAATTTTTACACGAGTCACTCCAATGTGGATGAATATTATTGACCACAACTGTAAGTATGACGTGTATGATTATTGGGAAGTCATGCAGTGTTTCAATCCCTTGATACTTTTTGTTCCGGTTCGTTTAGTATGTAAACAATATACACGGAATTTCATCGTCCCAGTCAGTGGAACCCTTCAAATGTCTGACTTCCAAGAGTGGCTGGGACACTAAACATCAAACTGTGAAGACTTGAGTAACAGTTACTGTCCTCGTTATTACACTTCCCATTGAAAGTTAAATACGGAGTTCTGAAGGAATATAGATGTGAAACCCACACTCGATCGTATTGGACCGTTTTTGTAGCCTACATTCTCTTCAGGTTTTCTTCATTCGCTGTATCACAGAATGATGCATGAATGTTATTTTTTTGTTTTTGCTTTATTAGGATTTGGTTTTAGCCCAGACCACTGATAATTTTGCACCGTTATCTAAAATTTGATCAAATAAGTTAAGTATGAAATTGGAGTGTGGGCTAACGAGGCAGAATTCGGGCACCTCTAACGAATAATTCCTGAATAATTATATACTTTGCCTTAGTAATTTTTTTTATTTTTTTTCTCTAACAGGGTAAGTCAGTTTTTCTCGGCCAGGTAATAATTCCCTTGGGCTATTAAAAAAAAATAAAAAAGATAGATAAAAATAAAATTGAGTGTGTGTTGATGATGATGGTGATGATAATGGTGATGCTTGTATGTGCGTTGGTGGTGGTGGTGGTGGTGAAGGACTTTTTTTTGTGATGATGAGAGTGAAGGAAGAATGTTTGTTGTAGTGGTGATGACAATGAAGGGAGAATGTTTGTAGTGGTGATGACAATGAAGGGAGAATGTTTGTACTGGTGATGAAGGAAGAATGTTTGTAGTGGTGATGTCAGTGAAGGAAGAATGTTTGTAGTGATGATGGCAGTGAAATAAGAATGTTTGTAGTGGTGATGTCAGGTGATGATGACTTTACCTAGGGTTGAGATGAGTTGTGGTGATGGCAGTGAAGGAAGGAAGAAATGCTTGTAGTGGTGATGATGTCAGGTGATGATGACTTTACCTGGAGTTGAGTTGTGGTGATGGAGGCGGCAAGTTGTCAGCACCTTGTCATTATCTAACTCGGGTTGATGAGCACGATGATAGAGGGCTCCATGGCTCTTGTTAGGTTATAAGTGAATTATTGCTCACCGTAGACGCTATCATCAATAATATGTATTATTTTTATTATGTATAAAGAACGGATTAGAACACAACCCACTTTGCTCATATTATGCATGCACTTCACACCTAAAGACAAAATATTTTATGAGTAGAGGTCCTATAGTTGAGCAAGTACACACTCCAACTCCTGTTATATCATAGCAAAATTCATCTGCATTTACACTGCGTTATAATGCTTTGAGCAAAATGTGAAGAAAAACTTTAATTATCTATTTTACTGTCGTTGACTAAAGTTCGATTAATATTATTTGATCTGATAATATTTGTGTTACCCAGTGCAGGTTCTAGTTGTGTCAGAATATGTTTCCACAGAATTACAACGAAAAATTACTTCGGTTGAGTCCTTGGTCCTAAAATGGGCAGGTGGATAATAAATAATCTTTTGAAAATAATGTGAAGCGTACTTTAGTCTCTGGCCGTACAATGTCTCCATGAAATATCATTAAAAAATATTTCGACGGATGATTAATATGACTAGTATTGTCTCAGAGATGCTTGTGATCATTTCAGGAATTCTTTATCAGTATTGTCATATATCTATACAGAAATTGTAAAGGTACAGCCGGCAGCAAATATTCGCGTCCATCTGATGTACAGTCGGCGGCAAAAGTCCTGTCGCCTCACTTGCTTCACCGAGCCACGCGATATTCATAGACTAGAGATTATTAGGTGTAGAAAACATGCGTATTTCTCGAGTCCATGAACATAGTTGCATTCTGAACCTGTTTTTATTCCAACAACATACGTAATTTACCATATGAGAACTATATCTGTCACCTCTGTATTAAAATTGTATTACAGCATCACTATAGCTAATACATACACAAGTGGAAATGAAGCGAACTTATGCTGCTGACTGTACTTGTATGTTTTAGGCACTATGCACTATAATGCTGTGTGACACCTGCAATAATATATCCATTTCTTCATCAACAGGTAAGACAGTGTGATGGATGTGTAGACTCGCAGAACGACAACATGAGAAGTTGGTTGTCTGTGGTAAGTCATGATGTGAATAAAGTACACGAAGAGAATAAATAAGTAAGGGATGTGAAGAAGTAAACAAACAAACCAGCAAGCATGGAAGCAAGCTGGTCAAGGATTAAATGATTGTGATTGGCCAACATACTTCTTCTACCAGGCAGCAATGGAAAAAAAAAAAAAAAAAAAAAAAAAAAATAATAATAATAATAAAAGTTTAAAATCCGGTAATGACTATAAATGAAAATGGTATGAAACTTAAAAAGCCATATTTATTTCCTAGTGTCAGGAGGTGAGGGATGACTGACGGGCCAAGATAAAATACACACTAAACACAAGCTTACCAAAAAAAAAAAAAAAAAAAAAAAGCAGTGTAAATTGGCATCAGTAATTAAACGGGGGCGAGAGGTAATTGGGAGACGTTGGATGATGGGAAGAGGAAGGAAGAAATGCTGCTGAGGTTGAAAGAAAAATGTAAGAGGGTGGTGACAGAGAGTAGTGGTGGGAGGGAGGAGGGGATGTTGTAGGTGAGAGAGGAAGGGAGGGAGAGGTAGGGAGAGGAGAAGAGGAGGGAGAAGTAGGGAGGGATGAGAGGGAGAGAGAGAGAGGGGGGGGGGAGAAGGAGAGGATGGGGAAAAAGAGAATGGATAGGATGTGGGAATAAAGGAGGTGAAAAGAGATAAAATACATGAGAACTTGGAGAAGATGGGTCAAGGGAGAAAAGTGAAAGATAAGAATGTGAGAAAAGAATGAGGAAGGTAAACAGAGGGAAGGTGAAATGAATAATATGCTAGATGAAGTGAAGAGAAGAGAAGGAGTGGAAGATGAAGAAAAAGGTGAGGAAAAACTTAAAGTGATAATGGAAGAGATGATGAATTAGGAAAGAGGAAAGGACGGATCTCTCTCTCTCTTTCTCTCTCTCTCTCTTTCTCTCTTTCTCTCTCTCTCTCTCTCTCTCTCTCTCTCTCTCTCTCTCTCTCTCTCTCTCATATATATAATTATATATATATGTGTGTGTGTGTGTGTGTGTGTGTGTGTGTGTGTGAGAGAGAGTGCACTGAGTGAAATACGAATAGAGAATAGGAGGAAAGAAGGAGGAGGAAGAGAAGAGGAAAATAATGTTTAGAAAGGAAGGGTGGAGAGAAAAGAGTGGGAGGTTGAGGTGTGTGTGGGCGGGTTGAGTTGTGTATGCTGTAAAGAAGGTACGTGTGTGTGTGTGTGTGTGTGTGTGTGTGTGTGTGTGTGTGTGTGTGTGTGTGTGTGTGTGTGTAAGATTATGTTTATGGGAGGGGTGAATTGTGTGCATCTGTTTTGGCTAGAGGAAGGTGTTTGTGAGTGGGAGAGGAGGGTATGAAGAGGGCGATGTGCGTGGTGCGTGTGTGTGTGTGTGTGTGTGTGTGTGTGTGTGTGTGTGTGTAGAAGTTTCTCATGTGTTTCCGCGTTTAAATACGTACCGGTACCTGTGGACAATAAATGTATAAGTCAGGACGCAGAGAAGAGGGTGAAAAAAAAAATAAAATAAAATAAACTGGGCAAGATTAAAAAAAATTTATCAAAAAATTTTATTCAGATTTTGGAAGGGAACATTTTTAGCTCCGCCATAATAACACCGTATTTTCAGTCTGGTTGGTTGGCCTCCTTCTAAATATGTCTCTGATATCCTTTAGGGCCTCTGATGTACTATAGTTGAGGTTTAGGCTACTTGATTTTTCCAATATGTTGCACGAAGCAGACTCCTTCAGTATAGTTAGTTAATTGCTTATATTTGGGCAGAGTGGGGAAGAGTCCGTGGAGGCCTCACATTAAGGTGGTAATTCTTTTTTGGTACATTGGAGTGCCTTGATTCCTCCAAAGTATGCCAGGAAACAGGACCAGACGAACAAAAATAATGGTGTTCTGTTCCTTGGAATAGTTTGGAGGATTCAGTTAATCCAGAAATACCAACACAAAACTTCCCCCTTAAGGGAGGAATCTTGTAGGTCAATTGTAGGGCTACTGATTCCTCCAAACTGTGCCAGAAAACAGACGACGCCAGTGTTACTAATGAGGGATTAGTTTCGTGGCATAATTTGGAGGAATCGCTAACCCATCATCACTTTACCAACAACATTTTCCTCCCTTAATTAACTGACAAATCTTCTGGCCCCCATAAGGACAAAACGACAGACCCAAGTTGAATCTCGGGGTGTGGTAAGGGTAGAGATGCTTGCCAATAGTTTTTCCATAGTGCTTCATGGCGTTGATAGATATATAGGCACAGATGTCAAAATAGTTGCGTTTATATTTGTATATAGATATGTATTTATAAGTTTGTATACACAGATAAATCCGTGATGTTTGTATGTGTTCATGAATCTGTTTATATTCTTAGATAGCAGGTCTACACTGTATAATTATAAAAATACATAAACGTATGAATAGATTGGTGTAGTTTATATAGATGCATTAATTAGGATGTGTAGATGTGTACTTATATGAAATAATTGATAAAATGCTGATATAATGCAAAAACTATAAAGCTGGGGAAAAGATTGGGAGGAAGGATGGCAAAACTTTAAGGAAAATTTATTTAAAAATGTAAGGATGAAGAGCTAAATACAAATGAAGCATGATTGACAGGAGGTCAAACTTTGTAAATATTGACTACGGTGCTGGAAGCAATACTACCCAGCGGTACATAGATGTTAGCTTAATTAAGTAGGTTGTATGAACGTATTATATTTACGATTATATGTACAGACTTATAAGAATGTGTAAATATAGATAAAGTTATGGACTGATGAATATTATTGCTAATGCATCACTACAACTTCCCACAACTACTGGACTACAAGGTGGAAGGTGAGGTTGTTTAGGGAAGGAACAAGGTGATAGCAAGGGTGACGACTCGGCACAAAACAATGTAAATTCACTCGACGGAAAATAAAAAGGACTGGAGAGATGAGTGTATGTGGCGCCTCGTATATCCCACCCGCTATCCACACACTCTGCCAACTTGCTGGTGTGTGTGTGTGTGTGTGTGTGTGTGTAAATCGGCAGTGAGTAGTGAGCTGTTCTGTTACATTTCTTTTTAATTAATGATTGTAACTTAATCATAGTTGTGGAGTTGATAGACCTACTGTACATAATGTAGTATTCGTTACTTAGGAAAGCTGGATTAGAACCTCCTCAAGTTATTAATAATAATATGAAAATATACATAATATTCCTTTCTTTTACAATAGCCAGTATAGATACGGGAAGTAACTCTTCAGCTAATACAAGAAAATTAAAATGATTCACGGACACGAATCTCATAATCAAATCAGGCTGAACCAATCCAGACACAAGATGGTTAATTACCTGCACCACCACCACCACCACCACCACACAATACCAATACAATTTTGTGTTGTGTAGTGACAAACCTGGTGACACTCTATACCTAAAACATGTTCATTCTTGTCTAGCTTCGAGGACCATATATATATATATATATATATATATATATATATATATATATATATATATATATATATATATATATATATATATATATATATATATATATATATATATATATATATATATATATATATATATATATCTTAAATTAGGTATGCATTTTATGGATGAGATTAAAAAGATTATTCTATTTATTTATTGCTAGCTTATAAAGTATTCTTTTGGGTTAGAATGGTTTAAGTTAAGTTAATCATCATAGTGAAGATTTAGTTTAATATTTATAATGTTTCGTCGGGTTGAGGCTCAAGTTCAAATGAGGTTGTTGGCAAGGTGACCGGAATCAGCTCCAGGTATAAGGAGAATGTGGGTACAGTGACTCGTAAAAACATCATGAAAAGTTTTAGTTGGCGCCGTTTGGAAAAGTAAGTGACTGCAAATTTACAACGGCAGTAAGGAAGGGAATGAAACCACTAAGAAGGAGTAAGCAGCCAGGTGTTAGTTGAGAGGGGGAGGAGAGAGAGAGAGTGGGTGAGAGAGGGAGGAGAGAGGGAGTGGGTGAGAGGGAGTGGGTGAGAGGGAGTGAGTGAGGAGGAGGAGAGAGAGTGAGAGGGGGTGGAGAGAGGAAGTGGGTGAGGAGGAGGAGTAGAGGGGGAGTGAGTGAGAGGGAGGAGGAGTGAGGGAGTGGGTGAGGAGGAGGAGTGAGGGAGGGAGTGGGTGAGGAGGAGGGAGGGAGGGAGTGGGTGAGAGGGGGAGGAGAGAGAGGGAGTGGGTGAGAGAGGGAGGAGTGAGGGAGGGGGAGTGGGTGAGGGGGCGGGGTGAAGTGAGGTGAAGGTGAATTTTGAGACGGTGTGAGAGAGTCAAAATTGTGCATGAGAAGTGTGAGTTGGAGTGAGTGAGTGAGTGAGAGGTACAGAAGTGAAGGTTGAATTTGAGTGACATGATGTGAAGTGTGAGAGGAAGTAAGAATGAGAGGGAGGGGTGAAGAGAGGTGAAGGTTTCTGATATTGTGAGTTATGAGGTCAGGAGGGGGGGGAGGGAGAGTGAATGAGGGAGGAAGCGAGGGGTGAGAGGTTAAGGATTGTGAGAGAGAGAGGTTGTTAGGAAGTGGGCGAGGAAGGATAGTGAAGTAATTATTGTGAGGGATGGGGTAAAAAAAAATTGGGGGTGGAAGAGGGATGAGAGTGAGGTTGATAAAAGGTAAGAAGGGGAAAAAGGATGGAATTAAGGGCTGAGTGAAAAAGAATGACATGCAAGGAAGGAGAAGGAGAGGTGATGGAGGGGTTAGAGTTGATAAAAAAGAATGAGGAAGGAAGAAGAGGGAAGAAGAATGGGTTGGAAAGGAAGGAGAAGGAGAGGGAGGGGTTAGAGTTGATAAAAAAGAATGAGGAAGGAAGAAGAGGGAAGAAGAATGGGTTGGAAAGGAAGGAGAAGGAGAAGAAGTGATGGAGGGGTTAGAGTTGATAAAAAAGAATGAGGAAGGAAGAAGAGGGAAGAAGAATATGGTCTGGAGAGGAAGAGGTAGAAGAAGAAAAATGTATGAGGCTGAGGGAAGAGTGGAGGACAAGAGAGTAAAAGAGGTGCATGGAGACGAAGGAATAATGGAATAGGGTGATGGAAGGAGATGAGAGCAGTAGGAGGGAGAGAGAACAAGGAGGGAGGAGTAGGAGGAAGAGAGAACAAGGAGGGAGGAATAAGAAGGAGGTAGAGACAACGAGGAAGGAGTAGGAGGGAGAGAGAACAAGGAGGGAGGAGTAGGAAGGAAGAGAGAACAATGAGGGAGGAATAGGAGGAAGAGAGAACAAGGAGGGAGGAGTAGGAGAGAGAGGGAACAACATGGGAGGAGTATGAGGGAGAGAGAACAAGGAGGGAGGAATAAGGAGGAGGGAGAGACAAGCAACAAGAGAGGAGTAGGAAGGAGTGAAATAAGACAACGAGGGAGTGGTGAGGGGGTGGTTGGATATTCTGGCAGTGTAAGTAGGCGGGTGCAGGTGTGTTAGAGCGAGTGAGGTTCAAGGGTGTAGCGGTAGTGAGATGATAGTAAGATGAAAGCCAGTGTGGGTGGGGGAGCGGTGACGGAGTAGATGAGAGGTGGCGGGGCGGAGGGGGAGTGTTGTGGGGGGGGGGCGGTAAGGGAGAGGTGAGGGGGAACTGGGGAACGAAGGGAGAGGGAGGGAGGACTAAGGGGGAACTGGGGAACGAAGGGAGAGGGAGGGAGGGGTGAGGGGGAACTGGGGAACGAAGGGAGAGGGAGGGAGGGAGGGGTGAGGGGGAACTGGGGAACGAAGGGAGAGGGAGGGAGGGAGGGGTGATGGGGAACTGGGGAACGAAGGGAGAGGGAGGGAGGAG